>OY720464.1:7057402-7113723 GCA_963082715.1 Harpalus rubripes
GGCGCCTTTTGTATTGTAGAGGTGGTAGTCATGCTTTCATAACTGACAGATAACATCAAAATGGTAAATTGTTTGTGTTAAAATATTATTTCTAATTGAGGATTTTTATCCTTTCTCTAGGTGATATGATTAGAAAGAAAAGAAATTTATAGCTATAGCTGTGTTAGTTAAGAAAGAATAAGAATCTATGAAGTTAAAATTTCAACTAAAAAATTATGAAACAAGAAACATTGCGCTCAGGTTTACTTTGTCAAAATAATTAAAACGGTAAGTTTTATTTATTACAATTTACATTTATGGTAATGCAATTTTGAATTGAATGTATTGTTATTCCATGCAGGTTATGAAATGTATGATGCACGTTACTTGAAAATGTTGACACTGTCTACTCAATTTGTGGCGGCTACTAGCAAACAAATATGAAAAGTTGACGTTTTAATCCATGATTTCCAGTTCCACGCTATCGAATATATGCCATATATGTTTTGTATTAAAAAGTGTAAGAACAGCTGTTGCCGTTATCTGTGCAACTGAGCAGTGAGTGTTGACAAAATAGTGGAAAGTAATTAGTAAATAATAAATTGTTCATTAAAGTATTTCATTATTTAAAGAGTTTTATTTATATGTTGTTTTCTCAATAAAAAGGCTCGATGGTCCACATAACGTCCTTCAATCCCATATTCAAGTTTTATTTATGATAGTAACCAACACGAACCACCGATATCTTATATCAGGATGGTTCATTAATAAACCTTGGAGTTCATTGTATGTATTGGTTTTCCTATTTCATAATTGTATAATGCTTGATACAATGTTTTAATGTAAACAATCAGACAAAATCACAAGATACACAAACTGTCAAAATGTGAAATTTCAATTTTTAGCGGGAAGCGCTACCAACATAACTGATAAAAAAATCACCAACGCATACTTTTGACAAGTCCTTTTTTTAAAAAATCTAATTGTAAAATTACCTCAATAGAAAAAATAGTATAAAAAACATGTATCATAAGGCCTGTTGACGCACTCGTCCTTTGTAAAACTCGCCTGGCGGCTCGTTTTCCAAACTTGGACTCGTACGTTAACAGATTGCCTTATGATACTTGTGTTTTAATGTACTATTTTCTATTTCGGCGTTCTTATGTTTCTATAAAAGCACGGTTTATCACTGAAAACACGACGTTTAGAAAATCTATAAACGTACTGTTTTTGGCGCCTTTCGTATTCTAGAGGTGGTAGTCATGACAGATGAACATATCATATAACCTCAAAATGGTAAGTTGTTTATTTTGAAATGTTACTTGTAATTATTGATTTTTCTCTTATCTCCAGGTGATAGGACTAGAAAGAATAGAAATGTATAGCTATAGCTGTGTTAGTTCAGAAAGAAGAATTTGTGAAGTTAAAATCTTTCAACTAAAAAAAATATGAAACAAGGTACAATGCGCTCAGATTTGCTTTGTCAAAACAATTTAAACGGTAAGTTTTATTTATTACAATTTAATTTTATGGTAATATTGCAATTTTCAGCTGATTGTATTGTTATATCAGGCAGGTTTTGAAATGTATGATGCACGTTACTTGAAATGTTGACACTGTCAACTCAATTTGTGGCTACTTACGAGTAAATATGAAAATTTTACGATCCTGAATTCCAGTTCTACGTCGAGGCGAACTGTCGAATATTAAATTTTTAAATATGATTTAGACATAAGTGCCATATATAAATACAACATATGTTTTGTATTGAAGAATGTAAGAACAGCTGTTGCTGTTATGTCTGCAACTGAGCAGTCAATGCGATGCGTTGTCAAAATGATGGAATGTAAAAGTGTAATACAATAAATTGTTCATTAATATTAATGTATTTCATTATTTAAAGAGTTTTATTTATGATAATAACTAACACGAAGCAACGATCCCGATTCGTTATTTGATAAATTTACCTTTATTACAAGATATGTCAAAACATGTGGTTCATTAATAAACCGGTGGAATGCATTGTAAGTATTTCCTGTTCCATAATTATATAATGATTGATACAATGTTTTAATGTAAACAATCAGTCAGAATCTCATAATACCCAAACTGTCAAAATGTGAAATTTCAAATGTTAGCGGGAAGCGCTACCAACATAACTGACAAAAAAATACCAAAACATATTTTTGACGTCCTTTTTAAAAAAATCTAATTGTAAAATTACCTCAATAGAAAATATAGTATAAAAAACTTGTATCATAAGGCCTGTTAACGCACTCGTCCTTTGTAAAACTCGCCTAGCGGCTCGTTTTCCAAACATGGACTCGTACGTTAACAGATTGCCTTATGATACTTGTGTTTTAATGTACTATTTTTCTATTTCGGTGTTCTTATGTTTCTATAAAAGCACTGCTTATCAATGAAAACACGACGTTTAGAAAATCTACAAACGTACTGTTTTTGGCGCCTTTCATGTTGTAGAGGTGGTAGTCATGCTTTCATAACTGACAGATAACCTTAAATTGGTAAATTGTTTGTGTTGAAATATTACTTCTAATTGTGGATTTTTATCCTTTCTCTAGGTGATAGGACTAGAAAGAAAAGAAATTTATAGCTATAGCTGTGTTAGTTAACAAAGAATAAGAATCTGTGAAGTTAAAATTTCAACAAAAAATTATGAAACAAGAAACAATGCGCTCAGGTTTACTTTGTTTACTTGAAAATATTAACACTGTCTACTCAATTTGTGGCGGCTACTAGCAAACAAATATGAAAAGTTGACGTTTTAATCCATGATTTGTAGTCCCACGTGGCGAACTATCGAATATATGCCATATATGTTTCGTACTAAAAATGAGGTGTTGCAAAAAAAATAACATATCTTTTTTGTTCTGAAATTCGAATAAGTACGTTCTACAGTGTGATTAAATATGATTTTCTGTTCAAATTTCTGTATATATTAAGCACAGTACCAGTTTAAAAATTTACTTTTTGAATTGGCGCCAAATTACATCGCCTGTGGCATCAGACATATATTAGCCAATGACAAAACTCGAAAGATGATGAAAAAAAACAAATGTATCATACATCAACTTCAATGATTGCTTTAATGACAACTGTGTGACATAAGGTCTGACGTATAGTGCAGCGTAATTTTTGGTTCTTTAGCGTAGTTCTTAGTTATTTATTATTATATTATAGCGTTATATTTCATAGTTTCATGCCCAGTATTATAAAAGATGGATAAGTAAAGCACTAGCAAAGTAAAATTTACTCCTGAAGTAAAATAGTTTATTCCAGAGATTTTCGTCAAAACAAGAATAAAAATACTAGCTAAGTAAATCTACAGAATAAATTACTCCACCGATGTTCGAGGAAGTAAATTTTATTGTGTAAAATAAATTTGACACATGTCAACATTAATTAAATTAAATTCATTATAAATTTAATCCCATATATTATTTTTACAATTATTTATCTCCAACATGTTTTCTTTGTCTATTTCTGAGTAATTTTGCCCCGTTCTCTCTTTTTTTCCATTTTAGTTGACACACACACACACACACTTTATTTTCTATTTTGACTTTTGGATTTATTTCGTGTCAGGAACATACAGAATACAATATTATTAAAACATATATAAAACATATTCTAGCGACACATTGTTTGGAATAGATCTTCTTCAGTTGGAGATTGACATTATCGTCAGTAGTGGTCTTAAGCAATACCGTCTAATAATATTTTATCCTGGATTTATCAACCTCTCTTATGGTCCAATAGTGCAAAGATTAGCCGGTATAAGAAACCGTAGCCTGAGTGCATCATTTTCCAGCTAAAAAATAAATGTATTCAATAGTTCTTATTTAATTATAAAAATATTTATATTTACATCAAAATGATCTTTACAACAAAGAAGTTTTGATTTTATGTTTTTATCTTTACTTGCGACAACCATTTCATTCTTCTTTCTTCGTTTTGAGGCACTGTGTTTTATGCTTCCCTATTATCAGTTCTATTTGGGCACACTGCACAAAACACTTTTTTACAACCATGTTTGATTATTTCCAAATACAAAAATCAGTAGTAGTTGACAGCTGTCATGACTGTCACTCGTTTAAATTCCGTCGGAGGCAAATGTAAGCCACACCCTCATTGGTTAGTTTTATTCTGACGTCATCAGGCGAAAGGGGAAGCGGAAATTCGAACATTATAATTTCAAAGACAATTTTCTCATGAATAAAGAATAATACGAAAAAAATAAAAAATAGGGGCTAAATATTTTTTCTTATTCTTTTGATTAAAGCAAAGAAAAAAAACCGTGCAACACCTCATTGTAAGAAAAGCTGTTGCCGTTATCTGTGCAACTGAGCAGTGAGTGTTGTAAAAATGGTGGAAAGTAAAAGTCTAGAGCAATAAATTGTTCTTTAAAGTATTTCATTATTTAAAGAGTTTTATTTATTTGCTGTTTTCTCAATAAAAATGTTTGATGGTCCACGTAACGTCCTTCAATCCCATATTCAAATTTTATTTATGATAACAACCAACACGAACCACCGATATGTCAAATCAGGATGGTTCATTAATAACCTTGGAGTTCATTGTATGTATTGGTTTTCCTCTTTCATAATTGTATAATGCTTGATACAATGTTTTAATGTAAACAATGAGAAAAAATCACAAGATACACAAACTGTCAAAATGTGAAATTTCAATTTTTAGCGGGAAGCGCTACCAACATAACTGATAAAAAACACCAACTCATATTTTTGACAAGTCCTTTATTTAAAAATCTAATTGTAAAATTACCTCAATAGAAAAAATAGTATAAAAAACATGTATCATAAGGCCTGTTGACGCACTCGTCCTTTGTAAAACTCGCCTGGCGGCTCGTTTTCCAAACTTGGACTCGTACGTTAACAGATTGCCTTATGATACTTGTGTTTTAATGTACTATTGTATAACATTGTTGTATTTTATTTATTTTCACATGGATATTTAGAATATTTGAATAAACATTATTTCTCATATTTCTCAAACTCATTTACTTGTTTGGGGTTGTGCACTCTAATTTTTTTTTTTTTATTTTAAATGAAAGTTCTTTTAATTTTGAAGCAATTCGTAATATTAAAAAAATAATTGGTTTTGCCTACTATAAAACTTGTGCGAGAGAAAGGTAGCACTAATGTGACGTCACAGTGACACTGACAACATACCTCAAATATCTCGAAAAGTAATTAAAAAATTGTTTTCTTCATCTTAATCGCTGTTTATTGAGTAGTAAGTATAAAGTATACATTTTATTATTTTTTGTTATGGTGCGGAACCCCAAATAGATCATTAAAAAGACAAAAAATGGGGGTTTATATTTTAGTAAAATAATTATAGGTTGCTACTTTAAAATAAAAGTTCTGATTTTATAAAAAATATTTACATCTGCCATCAAATAGCATATTTAAAATAATAAAACTTTTATATGAACAATTTATTATAATACAATACAAAAGTTAACGAGGTGGGGGGGGGGCTCACCCAATATATATAAAATTAGTTTTTCCGAAATTAGTGCCCCCCCCCTATTATAATTTTCTAAATCCGCCACTGCATAGGATTGAACAAAAAATAAATAAATCCTTGAGGTTTTATCTGTCACAATGTAAGTTAACTTATTTGACGTTTCTGACAATTTGATTTGAAAAATATCCTTAATAATAAGAGAAATATTATATTAGACTAAAAAATAAAGTTAAAAAAAACAGTTTGGTTTAAATAATATTTTATTAAAAATTCAATAGCGTAACAAAATTATGTATGATGCTGTGATGTACGCCCAACTCATTTTCAATACATCTAGCACTACAGAAGGAGACTACACTTATTCGTAATACTCTTTCTTCCAGTAACGCACGTTTTCCTGCTCGTCCTATATTCTGATTACGCGGCTCACCTGTATATTTTGAAAACACATTAGCAGTCTTCAAATTTTGTCACGAATTTAGCAATTGTGAAATCACGCTCTTCATTAGTATAAATATTCATTTTCTAATAATTTCAGACAATAAAAGAATAAAACTAGAGACAAATTCAAATTGTCAGAAACCTCAAATAAGTTAACTTACTTTGTGACAGATAAAACGTCAAGAATTTATTTATTTTTTGTTCAATTCCATGGCTGTCCTATGTACACCTTTAAAATAGACACACGGTATATCGTTTTGTGCCTACCTATATGAGTATAATATTCAAAAGTAACTGACCAATTTTTGCATATTTTTATTAAAATATGCATATTCACAGCTTGTTTTGCATACATAATGCATATTTTAATGATTTTTTCATGCATATTGCATGTATATTTGGAAAGTTTTTTACTGCATATAATCCGCTCTTTAGTCATCACTTGATATACACGTATATTCGGATGAAACTGACGATATATCATTCACATCAAAGATTAGTAGGTACCCGAAGCACAAAATTATTATTTTTACAAGTTAATTAATTAATTACTGCAACCATATTTTTGACAAAGTGTTCACAATATCTACATACCTACTGATTTTAAAATAAAATAAATTAATAATTTTGTAAAATATGTAAAAATATATATTATTGTTCTCTTATAATATCTTTCTAGTTTTCTAATTAATTGAAAATACATCAATAAAAATCGTTACTTACATTTAATGGCATGAAATTTTCTACTTGGTTTACTTGATAGATTTACTTGTTCAGTAAATTAAAAAAAAAACGTTTTATAAAACCCAAATCTCCACTTATATAAATTTATTTGGTAACTAAAATGTAAGTGAAGATTTTTGAGCTTTATACAATTTGTGAATGTACTCGCAAACTAAAATAAAATACCAAGGTTCCTATGAATGAAAATATGTAAATGTATTGTACTTACTTCATTACTATTTGATAATAAATATAAATTAATTGAAAAGATAACCTTTCTCAGTCACTGATAGTTCACGAGACACTGGTGATCTTCACTTCACTTATAAAAAAAAAACTTGTTGGTGTTGGTAAACAAAAACAGGTTCAGGATATCCCGGCCTTCATTTCTATAATTTCGCAAACGTTTGTCTGTCTGCAACGGAGTCTACAACTGTTATAATATACGTATATTATGCGCGTATCCAATATAAAAGACCACTTATATTACACTAGCGGAATATGAAATATTCATGTTCCACGGATAATATTTTTGTATTGTAATGCATTATTGATACTTCATTCCATACACCCTTTCAGTCAAGAAGTTTCATCATCCACTTTTATAAACGTCTATAGGTGAATATTGATTGATAAATGTAAAATATACTCTTAATTGAAGAAATCTACGTCAACATGGGACATTTGACAAAACATTGAAATTTCCGGTGGAACGTTAACGTCCGTCGTCCGTGACATAACCACACACAATATATTCTTTATCTACACCTGTTTAATAATATATTGATTATGTACGTAACCATGGATACATAATACCGTTCATTAACCACCAGTGCTGCCAGATAGGAGGGAAAATCCCTTTTTAGAGGGATTTTTTGTATCTTGCGCGACAAAAGGGATTTTTTAATAAATAGAGGGATTTTTTAATTATTTTTTGAGACGTAGTGATATGTCTTATTTATGTGTACAGTAACGAACCGCCACTGGTAGAGTTCTGGATGAATGGTTAAAGTGGTGCCAATATTCTGGATTGCTAGAGCAAATATTACCAAAACAGACCGTGTTTCCCGCGTGTCTTTGATGGTTACAAGGGATGGTTTGGTTATGTGGTGTTCGTTCATGTCATGTGTACAGTTTGTAGCGAGTGAACTGCGAAGATTGTGTATATGGTTGTAAAAATATTGTATTACTACTAGTATTAATTATTGTAAATTGAAATTAAACATCAGAGGAAGTATATTAAGGTATAATATTGACATTTCATTTATGGATAATCGTAATATTAATTCTAACCTATACTTATAGGTTACTTATAATGGCTACTAAAGAGAAGAAAAAGTTGAAACTATTTTGTGATGAGTGGTTAAAATTACCGGAATTCAAAGGATGGTTGGCAAAAAATAAAAAGAATTCAGGGCAGATCTACTCGTATGTTTCTGGCAGTTCGAAGAGATGTGGACAGCTAAAAGAGATTCAAAGTTATTTCAATGTACAACACTATAAAATGTTGAAACTTTGTGGAACAAGATGGTTGTCATTACACCAGTGTGTTGAAAGAGTTTTGGCAAACTGGGAACCCTTATTAGCATATTTTAGAATAGCTGTTTTTGAAGACAATTTACAATCAGCAACTACAATTTTGAACCTACTGCAGTCTAATATTATAAAGGCATATTTTCTTTTTTTAAAATATGCATTAAATTATATAAAATCTTTTTTCTTCTAGAGTATTACAATATTCATATTATGCTACTGTATACACACTATAGAAGATATTCATTGTCTTACTAGTACAAAAATGTTGTTATTGTTGTACTAGTAAAAAAATGTTAATGTCTTAGTTCACCGCTGGCGGCGGCAGTCGTCACAGCAACACATATTATATTGAAAATTGTTATTTGACAATTGTATCGTTTTTGTTTTATAGTGTATACAGCCAGCTCTGGTTGAAATTGCAAACACTACAATTAAAAAATTCCAAAAAAATGTCAAAAAAATCAAACACTTGAAGAAAAAATAGTATATGTCATTCGGAGTAGAACGCCCTTTTTGTGTTTTACCCAGCTTGCCTAGCCTCGGCTAGCGCCTCGGCCGCAATGGCTGGGTTCAACACAAAAAGACCGCTTTCTACTCCTAATAACATAATATACTATTAATGCTTTATTTCAGACAAATACTGTTTTGATTCATTCTTTATTTAAACACTGTTCTCAATTATTGAATCAATTCCTTCAAAATTTTGTTAAACCAATTCTTTTAAAAACTGACATGAACTATTATACATTATTACATCCATACAATTATTTGGAGTTAAATAATATGTTTATTGGAGCTGAATGTGATGATTTCATTAAAAATAATTTAAATATGCAAGATCAGAACTGTTTTCGTGTGAATATATTAGATTTTTACATAACTCTAGCCAAAGAAATGATAAGTAGATTACCGTTAAAACAACAGTTATAGGGAATTTGAGTTTCTATTACCCAGTCATGTTTTTAACCGTAACAGAATTGTCTTAAGTGATATTAGTAATCTAGTAAATATGTTTAAACCTCTCTTAGAAAATCCAAATGTTGTTTCAGAAGAATGGCGACATATGCCATTCAGTTTTGATAATAACGAAGTGGTACATCTTTCATCGTTGCCAGTAGATATTATGTGGAAAGAAATTTCTAAAATTAAAGATTATTCCGATAATTTAAAATTTGTTAATATTTGTCAATTAGCAAATATTGTATTAACATTGCCGCATTCCAATGCGGAATCAGAACGTATTTTCTCGATGATCAGTGATATCAAAACGAAAAAAAGGAATTCACTGGGTGATGACACATTGAATGCAATATGTGTTATAAGATCAGCGTTTAAGTGTAATGATGTAAATTGCACAATTTTCAATCCAAGTAAACAACATTTAGATCTTTTTACATCTGACATCTATAAAAATGGTTAATTTTATTTTTTAGAAAATATTGTTATGGTATTTTTTCTAAGTACATGTAGAACAAAGATATTTATACTGTATGATGATTTTTTAAAATAAAGTATTGCTTAATAATTATTTTCTTTTTTAATTTTTGATATCTATTGTATTCATTTAATGGTACGGATAGAGGGAATTTTAAGTCTGGGGAGGGATTTTTAGGGACTGGGAGTGGGAAGAATTTTGTACTCGTCTGGCAGCACTGTTAACCACGCCCCGTGGATTATGACTGTCAAATTTATTGTTGAGGGTTCACAATCATCTTCATTTAGCGGTTATGCGCATGCAAATACTCGCAAAACCGTTTCTGGAAATGTGATAGACAAGATTTAATGTGCAGACTTTTTCTGTTTATTATTATTTATTACTCAAATTCTAGGGAAATTTTCTGTGTTGGTAACATAACATCAGAATATTTTAACATCAAATTAATGAATTTTATAAATATATTACATTGTGCACATTATTTAAGTCAACATAATTCATTTCTTTATACGTTTCACGACATTTCATTCCTATATCATAACCTGAAAAATCAACATAATTTTATTTGGATTTTTCACTGCAAAGTTAATTATAATTACTTAAAATTATGTTCAAAACCAATAAATATTCTATTTTCTTGTATTAAAAATACTTAACTATAGATTTTTTATAATATTTTTACGACAATGAGTGACTCATTTCATTTCAATTTGTAGTAATCTGACTGTTCCTGAACGATTTTGATGCTTAAAAGTTGACGGAAGCGCGAATAAACAATTTTAAACCGAAGAAAAATGGAATATAATAACGGAAGTGAAAACTTCCGGAAATTGTGGAACCAGCTGATATAACCTCACTCTCCTTACTACCTGAAAAATCTAAGAAAGTTAAAATTAAATTAAAAAATAATTATAAATAAGAAAGTTATTTAGAGTGGACCATTTTTCAGTGTCACCCTGTATAATATGATTTAAATTGCAGGTGTAGATAAAATATCGTATTCTACTCGCGTATAATGGCTATTATTCACTCGGATGAATTACCACACTCGCCTGCGGCTCGTGTTCTAAAATCATCCTCGTGAATAATAGCCATCATAATACGCTCGTTGAATAATATACTATTTTTCAAGCGTAAGCGTATTATAATATTCATATTATCACGCCCGATCCTAGCGGGTGTTCATTTTGTTCCCAGAACAAAGGCGACCAAGAATCGGGGCGGAAAAGCCATCCTAACTTTTTATAGGAAAAAAAAATAATTTAAGAATTTTAAAAATATCAATTTATGAAATAAACATATTAATAAAGCATTATTCTTTTAAATACTTGGTTTGACTGACTGGTAAAAATATCTATCCTAATAGGTATATAGTTTATTTTATGAAAAGACTAAGTATACCTATGTCACTCAGTGGCGTAACTAGAAATCTTACGCGTCTATGAGAAAATTTTCTGGATCGCCTTGACTTACAACGCTCCAAGGAAAAATTTAAAAGCAAAATAAAATATATATTTTCTCATTATACGGTGACAGTAATATTAAAATCAATTTTTTTGCGTAATTATTAGACTTTTTCATTATTGTAATCAAAATTTCTTTATTTTAATCAAGCTTTTCTTTGTTGTAATCAACAATCTTTAAAAAACCCCAAGGAATATAATCAGAGGAATGAACATATTTTTATTAAATTATCCCACTTTTGATACAGATATACATAGGTACAGGGTGTAAATCAAATATCGGGCCATAGGCGTTTAACATCAGTTTTCCTTTGCGTAAAAGTTCCCAACTAATATTAGACAAAAATGTTTGAAATAAAACTTGTAGTAATACCTACTGCAATTCTGAACAAATCTGTAAGTCTTACAGATCTGTAAATAACTGACAAAAACGCAACTATTTTTGTTGATAAATATAAAATTATACACATGAGTGGTAGGTTCGTTGCGGCTAGAGATTGGGAGGCTCTGGGTTCGAATCCCAGCGAGGTCCATGAATTTTTCACAATTCTTTCTTCGTTTAAATAAATTTGTCCTGGATCCTAGAGCCCATTTCTACGATTTAAACATTTAGGTTGGATCCCAAATAATTATTCTACGTGTGTGTGACGGCTTAAAAAGTTCACAATATCATAATATTTACTGCGCAATGTTAGCGTTGAGTATTTATCTCTCAAATTGTGAGAGTGTACTCGTTACGATTTGTAAAAAGGCTTGTGAAAGATTCATAGACTTCAACGGGATCTCGTGGCTCAATTGGTAGAGCGCCCGGCTAGAGATTGGTAGGCTCTGGGTTCGAATCCCAGCGAGGTCCATGAATTTTTCACAATTCTTTCTTCGTTTAAATAAATTTGTCCTGGATCCTAGAGCCCATTTCTACGATTTAAACATTTAGGTTGGATCCCAAATAATTATTCTACGTGTGTGTGACGGCTTAAAAAGTTCACAATATCATAATATTTACTGCGCAATGTTAGCGTTGAGTATTTATCTCTCAAATTGTGAGAGTGTACTCGTTACGATTTGTAAAAAGGCTTGTGAAAGATTCATAGACTTCAACGGGAACTCGTGGCTCAATTGGTAGAGCGCCCGGCTAGAGATTGGGAGGCTCTGGGTTCGAATCCCAGCGAGGTCCATGAATTTTTGACAATTTCGTTTAAATAAATTTGTCCGGGATCCTAGAGCCCATTTCTACGATTTAAACATTTAGGTTGGATCCCAAATAATTATTCTACGTGTGTGTGACGGCTTAAAAAGTTCACAATATCATAATATTTACTGCGCAATGTTAGCGTTGAGTATTTATCTCTCAAATTGTGAGAGTGTACTCGTTACGATTTGTAAAAAGGCTTTGTGAAAGATTCATAGACTTCAACGGGAACTCGTGGCTCAATTGGTAGAGCGCCCGGCTAGAGATTGGGAGGCTCTGGGTTCGAATCCCAGCGAGGTCCATGAATTTTTCACAATTTCGTTTAAATAAATTTGTCCTGGATCCTAGAGCCCATTTCTACGATTTAAACATTTAGGTTGGATCCCAAATAATTATTCTACGTGTGTGTGACGGCTTAAAAAGTTCACAATATCATAATATTTACTGCGCAATGTTAGCGTTGAGTATTTATCTCTCAAATTGTGAGAGTGTACTCGTTACGATTTGTAAAAAGGCTTGTGAAAGATTCATAGACTTCAACGGGAACTCGTGGCTCAATTGGTAGAGCGCCCGGCTAGAGATTGGGAGGCTCTGGGTTCGAATCCCAGCGAGGTCCATGAATTTTTCACAATTTCGTTTAAATAAATTTGTCCTGGATCCTAGAGCCCATTTCTACGATTTAAACATTTAGGTTGGATCCCAAATAATTATTCTACGTGTGTGTGACGGCTTAAAAAGTTCACAATATCATAATATTTACTGCGCAATGTTAGCGTTGAGTATTTATCTCTCAAATTGTGAGAGTGTACTCGTTACGATTTGTAAAAAGGCTTTGTGAAAGATTCATAGACTTCAACGGGAACTCGTGGCTCAATTGGTAGAGCGCCCGGCTAGAGATTGGGAGGCTCTGGGTTCGAATCCCAGCGAGGTCCATGAATTTTTCACAATTTCGTTTAAATAAATTTGTCCTGGATCCTAGAGCCCATTTCTACGATTTAAACATTTAGGTTGGATCCCAAATAATTATTCTACGTGTGTGTGACGGCTTAAAAAGTTCACAATATCATAATATTTACTGCGCAATGTTAGCGTTGAGTATTTATCTCTCAAATTGTGAGAGTGTACTCGTTACGATTTGTAAAAAGGCTTGTGAAAGATTCATAGACTTCAACGGGAACTCGTGGCTCAATTGGTAGAGCGCCCGGCTAGAGATTGGGAGGCTCTGGGTTCGAATCCCAGCGAGGTCCATGAATTTTTCACAATTCTTTCTTCGTTTAAATAAATTTGTCCTGGATCCTAGAGCCCATTTCTACGATTTAAACATTTAGGTTGGATCCCAAATAATTATTCTACGTGTGTGTGACGGCTTAAAAAGTTCACAATATCATAATATTTACTGCGCAATGTTAGCGTTGAGTATTTATCTCTCAAATTGTGAGAGTGTACTCGTTACGATTTGTAAAAAGGCTTGTGAAAGATTCATAGACTTCAACGGGAACTCGTGGCTCAATTGGTAGAGCGCCCGGCTAGAGATTGGGAGGCTCTGGGTTCGAATCCCAGCGAGGTCCATGAATTTTTCACAATTCTTTCTTCGTTTAAATAAATTTGTCCTGGATCCTAGAGCCCATTTCTACGATTTAAACATTTAGGTTGGATCCCAAATAATTATTCTACGTGTGTGTGACGGCTTAAAAAGTTCACAATATCATAATATTTACTGCGCAATGTTAGCGTTGAGTATTTATCTCTCAAATTGTGAGAGTGTACTCGTTACGATTTGTAAAAGGGCTTGTGAAAGATTCATAGACTTCAACGGGAACTCGTGGCTCAATTGGTAGAGCGCCCGGCTAGAGATTAAGAGGCTCTGGGTTCGAATCCCAGCGAGGTCCATGAATTTTTCACAATTCTTTCTTCGTTTAAATAAATTTGTCCTGGATCCTAGAGCCCATTTCTACGATTTAAACATTTAGGTTGGATCCCAAATAATTATTCTATATTTTTCATTTACTTCAACTACGACGCAAGCCCGGCAGCGTGTTTCTGCCATTTTTACGTACAAATTATTCACAATATACACACAAATGATTAGTTTTAACGTATTTAAATTTGAAGAAAGACTTTTTTTGAAAATATAAAATAACTTTATGATATAGTTTGAGAACCACTGGTTAAAAAATATTTTTTATATTTTGCGTTCATAATGAAGTCATTACGATACGCAATTGCGTATCGTAATAACCTTCATTTCGATACGCAATTTTTTGTTTTAGACGGTTGGTACTAGATGACGTTTCTTTAACCCATTTTTACATAATTTATTTTTAGTTAATAGACAATTCATTTTAATAATATAATGTCGAAATTATTATTATATTTTTTATTTAGGGAAGATTATTTACATGAAAATGTGCAAATAGTTACAAATATAATCACAAATTGAGTAAGTAAATATTATTGTAGAAGGCGCAAAATATAAAAAATAGTAAAATAACTCATTTTATAAGACTTTCTATAAGCAAACCTTGACATAGGCGTTTAACATGGGAAAACTGATTTTCGTGTATAAAAAGTGTCCGGCATAAAATTAAACCATGCTATTTAACATGGTAATAGTACATGACCTCGTGTACCTTATTTAATATTAATTACATTATTATCATTGCATAAATCAGATAAAATTATAAATATCTGTCAATAAATATTTGTTTCAATATTTTATTACGTAATATAAAAAAAATTTTTGCAATTGTAATTGTAGATGAGTGGTTGGGGTAGCTGCCTGTGGAATGAGATGACGTTTAGAGGTTAGGGTTCGAATCTCCGTTAAAACAGTTTTTTAATATTTTTTTAAAGTTTTGAATTAATTACGAATTATATTAAAGATATTATGTATTATATTAATATGGATATCAATGTTTTGATTATTGTAATCAATTCATTGTTATAATCAAGTATATAATATAAAATAATTGGTTTTAAACAAAGACAAAAATTGATTACAATAATCAAAACATTGATATAATAAAAATGCATTATATTTTCTTTTAATCTTAATAAAACATGATTGAAATAAAATGAATATGTGTATGTTATGTGTTTTTACTGTAAAAGTAGGTGTTATAGTTTAAATTCTTATGCTTTTGTGTCATACTAATAATTACTACTTTCATTGAAATTACTATTATATCATGATTGGAATTTATCTAACTAATTCATCCACATTAATATAATACATAATAGCTTTAATATAATTCGTAATTAATTCATAAATAAAAAAAATAATTAAAAAACTGTCTTGACGGAGACTCGAACCCCAACCTCTAAACGTCATCTCATTTCATAGGCAGCTACTCTCGAGGCTACTCTAACCACTCACCTACAATGACAATTGCAAACATATTGATATTATGTAATAAAATATTGAAACTAATATTTATTGACATATTTATAATTTCATCTGATTTACACAATGATAATAATGTAATTAATATTAAATAAGGTACACGATGTCATGTACTATTATCATGTTAAATAGCATGGCTTAATTTTATGCCGAACACTTTTTATTGACAAAAATCAACCCCTTGCAAAGCCGCTCGCATTGCCACTCCCGCCAGTCAGCCCGTACGCTATTCTATCTATTACATTCTTATTATAATTATAATTGTCTTATTACGCCTTTTAATAATCTATTATAAATTTAAATATTCTTCGAATTGCATTTAGGGATAGGGATTTTAAACGTTGCAAACACGCGCGCGCTGCCGCTGCGTTCACACTGTTGAACTGCTATGAGTGCTTTCAGCTCTGTTGAATGCATTTGTTTTTTCATTAAATATGTATATATTTATCTTATAAAAGCTTACTGTTATATTTACTCGTAGTATAATAAAAGTCCAAATATAGATCTATTACATTTTATGTAAACTTGTTACATTTTTTTAGAAAAAATTTAGTGCATTTTATATTATTAGTGTGGCAACACGACTCTGAGTCGAGTTATCGAGTAGTTGTACTTTCCTATATAGCAGTACGAATAAAGTGTTTATTAGAGAATAATTGGCATCTAATTTACCTACGCTACATCGTAATAGTATAATAAAATGGATCGTTATGTAATAAGAAAAAGAAAAGTGGAAACATCTGATGATTCCAGTCACCATTCAGCCGCAAAAACACCACCAGATGTACAGGCAGAGCCCAGCATTTCGTCGAAATTTCCACAACAAAATTCATCGACTGATTCCTTTAATCCCACGGATATTGGCAATTATTTGGATATATTAGCGTCAGGAAGTATTAGTGATGATATAAAATACAAACTTCTCACAGCTCCAAGGAAACCTGAAAAAGGTTATATCTTTCCTACTTCCGAGCACAACAAGAGAGGACGGGTTGAACGCAGACAAGTGCACGATAATCACTTTGAACAGTATCCATGGCTGGTGTTCTCACAAGTTAAAAAGGGACTTCTTTGCATTAACTGTTCAATTTTTGTGAATAATAAAATGGTTGGAGGAAAGAAATCCATTATCGCCAAGAAACTTGTGACTGAACCACTAACAAAGTTTGCCAAACTTACTGGTAAAGATGATGACCTTGAGACCCACTCTCAGCTCAAGTACCACGTTGCAGCGTCAACAAATGCAAAATTATTTTTGGCGACACGAGATAACCGCGAACTTGAGGTCATAAATCAATTGTCAAGACATAGAATGGAAAGCATTAGAGAAAACAGAGACCGTCTTGTACCTATAATAAAAACTATTATATTTCATGGAAAGCAAAATATTCCTCTTCGGGGGCATAGAGATGATGGGAGTCTATTAGAAAACGAAAATGATCGTAAAAGTACAGTGAGTAACGAGGGAAACTTTAGAGCTCTTCTAAGATTTAGAATTGACGCTGGAGACTTGCAACTAAAAAATCACCTTGAGACCACTAAAGCGAACGCCACTTACATAAGTAAAACAACGTGTAACGAACTTATTTCATGCTGTGAAACAGTGATGTTATCGAGAATACTGGAGGAAATCAAAGATTCTCGTTATTACAGCATCATCTTCGATGAGACTACGGACATAGCACACATCGCCCAACTGAGTTTAGCTGCAAGATATGTTGATGGTGACAACAAATTACACGAAAGATTTTTGGGTTTCGTTGACATCCATAAAGACAACGATTGTAGTGGAAACATTGACGATGAACCTCAAGAGAGTCAAGAGCGTAGCATTACTGGTGAATTATTGGGTACTACGATTCTAAGGAGAATGGAAAGCCTTTCTCTCTCACTGGAGAACTGTGTGGGTATAGGCTGTGATGGTTGCTCAGTTAATATGTCAGAATTGAAAGGAGCTGTGGCTACAATAAAAAAGAAAGCTATCAACGCGCAAGTAGCACCGTGTCGAAGTCATCAGCTCAACCTCGCTGTCTCTCGCAGTTGCAGAGTTATAAGTGTCAGAAACACGCTTGGTACTATTGAAGAAGTAGTATCGTTCTTTACAGCGTCTAACAAGCGGTTCGCAACATTGAAGAGTCACCTAAAACACTCGCTGCAGTCACATTGTCAAACAAGATGGGTTGAACGACATGATGCTGTTATTCAATTCGCAGCTGATCTCGGAACTGTTTCCAAAGTTCTTAAAGAAATACAGTGTTGGAGGGATAGAACAACGGCTGCCAAATCCAATATTCTCCTTCGTGCTGTCTCTAATTGCGAGTTTATTATCACGTTGTTTACACTGAGTGACATTATGAGCATAACATATCCAGTCAGCAAAATCTTACAAGACCCTAGCTTGGACGTCGCGATGGCAAAAGCAAAATTAGATTCGACGCTCAAGGTGTATAACGGCATGAGAGCTAATGCTGATAGCCACTTTGCTCGTATTGTTGACGAGGCGAAGGCAGTTATGGAAGAGTTAGACGTGGAGATGAGTGTTCCTCGTCTTACACGTAGACAAAGACACAGGGAAAACAGCGATCATAATGATGATGCTATGACATATTAGAAAAGAACTGTTTTTATTCCAACACGGACCATGTTACGACTGACATGAGAGAACGTTTTGCTGAAGAAAATATTTATTATTTAAAATTCAACATACTTTTGCCCTCACAACTACTGAAACATGCCGGTAATGATTTGGCACATAAATTGAATCAATGCTTAAATGAATTACCGTTTTTTGAAGAAGAATCACCCTTTGTGATTAAAAAGAGAGTAATGGGAGAGATTCTTCAATACAAGCAAACGAGCATAAACGCCCTTAATGACTATCCTACTTTGCACACGCTATACAAAATATTTGCTTGTCTACCTGTATCTATTGCTAAAGTAGAAAGAAGTTTTTCAACATTGCGGCGTACAAAGACATGGCTGAGGTCGACAATGAAGGAGGATCGACTTAATGGCTTAACTCTGTTGAACACTCACCCTGACATTGATTGTCCTACTGACGATGTAATTAACCAATTTGCCAGGAAGAATAGACGCACAGAATTCATTATTTAAGGAACAGAACCACAATTGCAAATTTTTTATTTCATAAGATGGCATTTTCTTTGTGTATAAACAGTTTAAATAAAACTTTCTTAAACTTTACATGTGACTTGATTATTTTTTTTATTACGATAAAAGTAAAGTTAGTAGCTCAAGATATCTTTAGCGCCCCCCCCCCCCTGAGTTTTTTCTGTATCCGACACTATATATATTTACAATTATTTTATATTTATTTTATTTTGAAAACCAATTGATCGATTTTTGAAAATAAATCATTTATAAAATCCGTAAACTAGCTACTAAAAAATTTGTCTGATATATTTTTTTCGATCTGCCAAAAAAAGTTTTTATTACTAGATAAATTTTAACAAACTGCAACAATCATTTAAACAACGTAGATTTGCTGCCATTAAATAAGAAAATTAAACAAGAAACAAAGAAACAAGAAAAATTAAAAACAATAAACAATGAAACAACAAGGGAGGGACTAAATTTAATTTTCAAAATGGCCACTATTCGCATCAACGCATGCCCGGCAGCGTGTTTTAATATTAGAAGAGACACTTGTAAGCAGTGTTTCTTTCAGACCCTTTTACCCGGGGGGGGGGGGGGTTAATAATATTTTCGAAGGGGGGGGATGTATGATTATCTTTTCATTTTTAAATATTTTTTTAACATATTGTACATTACGTACAATAAAAATAAAACTATAAATAAGTAATAAATCACAGTTATAATGAAAATGTCTATAATAATTTAAATCTGCGCTGTTTTTTACGAGCATATTTGTTAATTATTGCATTACTACATTGTTGTTAAGTTTAAGTTAATTCTTAAGAAATAATGGAACGAAAATAAATCAGTTTTCCACAGTTTCTTTTCACACATATCAACTATTATATGACATTTTTAATATAATCTTCTTCGGGGGGGGGGGTCTGGAACCCCGACCCCCCCCCCTCTAAATGAAACACTGCTTGTAAGAGCTGCCTGCTTGTCTTTTATATCTTCTGCTGCAGCTGCTATTCTAGCCACCGGTTCTAATTCGGTATTTACTGTTGCCTCATTGGCGACTAAAATTAACGTGAATCCCTCAAGCGGACGATATATGCAACACTTGAAAATGGTATTCTGTTACTCAGCTATACAGTAAATATATATAGTGCATTGCATTCCTTGCCGGTTTCTTGTTTGTCATTTTGTTTTAAAGTATATAAATTACTTTACAACATGAGCAAAGAACGAAAAAATATTAATAATGTCAATTGCTGCGTTTATGGCTGTCATTCTCGGGGTAGGAAGAAATTATTTGTCCCAAAAATTGGCGAAAGGAAGAGTGACGTTCAAAATAACTTTGGTAAAATGGAGTCTGTCAACAAAAGAGAGGGCTGGATTAGGAAAATTCGAAATGGAAAACAAATGACGAATCATAAGAGGATAACAAAAATTAAAAGTATTGTATTATTTCCTGACCAATTCATGGGTAAAAGAATACACTTTTCACTTTATGCGTAGTATTCAATATATTTCTTTGAAAGATATTTGATATTAGTTCTATTTTAATTTTCTTAACTAAGTAGTAAATACATATTTATTTAATATCCATAAATAATATATGGTTCTATTTTACTATCTTGTACAAAATATAAAGATAGCTGTAATGTGTTTGCACTGGCCACTATGGCCAGCTATACAAGAGCATTTTGTAAATAATCAATTGTAAATTTAAAGTTCTTCTAATCTCATGAGGATGTGACGTTAAAGCACTTGTTTAAACAGCCCAAATTTTTTTCTAGTCTGTAGCACTTTGTTCATTAACGCCACATAAAAATAACAACCCCCACGATTAAACAATTCTCCCCCTTCTATAAAACTTCGAGAAGAATTTGTTGCCTCCAAATAAGTAAACATTTCCTTAGAAATAAGTCTAAGATAACTTTCTTCGAATGTCATTGTAATTTAAGTACGTACACAAAATTATTACTAGCACTATTTATAAAAAGTTTCTTGAATTTGTTAGTATATTTCAAAACGAATGTTGGTTGTACAATGTTTCTGCATGCGATCTTATAGCACAATACCATTTTCAGAGCACGCGTGGCTACAACACTAGCGCCGCCATCGGTAGTTTTAGTCGCCAATATACAGAGGTCTTCACCTGACCCCAGCATAGGCGTCGACTTTGATAAATTTTGTCGGGTGCACTCACCGAACATAAAATTGATATTATACATATATAGGAGGATACATAGGACCTTAACAATTCCTGATTCTCTAATTATATTTGTAAAATAGCTTCAAATAAAAGATGTAGAGCATAAAATTCTGCATTCGAATCAATAAGTAAAATTAATTTTGCATGTTTTATAACGGTATGAAAATGTCGAAAATCACGTCACAAATATAGATGAAGCCATGAAATTGAAACAAAATAATTAACAAATATCGAATTTTTGTTTCCATGGCTATTGGTATGTTTGAGGTGATTTTCGATATTTTCTTACCTATTTTTTGCCGTTACAAAGCAAGCAAAATGCTTATTGATTCAGATGCAGAATTTTATGCTCTACAACTTTTATTTGAAGCATTTTTTACCTAAAATAATTAGGGGAGCAGGAAATTATTAAAGTCTGATTTTACATGTGAAAGACCTGTGTCGGTCACGGCTCTATTACCATATACTTTGTATATAAGGTTATTGAAAAAAGAAAAATACATAGCAATTTTTTTATTATTAATTTTAGATCTATATTTAAAAAAATTGTGGCGGAATTAAATGTCACCTTTTGATATAACAAGGTCCTAATCAACTACTAGCGAATAAAACTTCAGATAAATAACAATAATATATGATATACATGTTTTAATGGATAAAATTTTTGTCAGGTGCAAATCAATACTTTTGCACCCGACAAATTATTTTGTCGGGTCTCCGGGCTGGCCACGCAACAGGACCTCCTCTCCCAATCCACTTATTCGGATATTCTCTATTTAGTAGTGCTATGATTTGTCGGGTTGTGTGAGCCGGTGCTCCATCATGTTGAAACCAAAGTCTTCATCTGATGTTTAGCGGTAAGTCATCAAGAAGCTCTGGCAGAACGTTATTTAAGTAAAATAATTTTCACCATTCAATCAGTTTGGGAGAATGTAGGGTCCAATAACGTACTCCCCTACAATTCATTTACTGAAAAACGTCGTTGATGCGCACGAATAAATGTTGCGTGGGGATTTTCATTACACCACAGGTGATTATTGCGAGAATTAAATACACCGTCCCTTTTGAAACAAGCTTCGTCTGTAAATAAAATAAACTTTTCAAAACGCCTATGAAGATTGCAACGTTCAAGAACGTTATTCGGCTTTTGTTTCATTGTTCAATGGGAGCAAGCCTACTTTGTTTTGAATGATTGTTGCAGTTTGTTAAAATGTATCTTTTAATTCAATTTTATTAAAAACATGTTTGGACAGAACGAAAAAAATGTTTCAGTCAAATGTTATAGTAGATTGTTTCAGGATTTTATAAATGTTTTATTTTCAAAAATCGATTGAGTGGTTCAAAATATTTAGTTTTGAAATTTTTGATCGGTCGCCATTTTGTTATTTGATAACATAGAATAAATATAAATAAATAAATATATCATCACGGCATATTACCCAATGCCGGGTGTGCCAATCCGCTTTGTGTAATGTCTTTGGGGATGATTAATTGAAAGTCAATAGTTGATTTATATGAATGATGTTTATTGAACAATCACGAGCTAATAAGATACACACAACGACAACCTTGCTTATTGACGAACACAGGTAGATTGACTGGCGCGATGTTTTAGCTAATTAAACAATGCTGAACCTCGCAAAAGTACAGTCCGATACACTACATTTCCTCCCTTTTTAATTACCTGAACTTATTTACAACAATTACTTTCTATGCCTGAGACAGTATCGGCGAGAAACAATATTTTTTCGGTGACCCCTATGTTCCTGTTCTTGAGGTCGAGGCATTTCTGTATCAGAAACAGAATTATCGCTAACCTCCGATACGTTAACATCTGATGCTGAGCAATATTTAGAATTTACATTTTCTCTTAAAATTAAAGGTAATTTATCAGCATCAGTTTTACTGTCCAGTGGACATCTTAACATTGGTAAATTAAATGATTCTTATTTATCTGATGGAATCTTTCCTTCATATTTTTTTATTTGATCTATATGTCGTTTCAATAACATATGGGTTCCGACAGTCTCTACCATGTAGGTCCTATTACCCACTTTGTTCACAATTCTAGGTAAAACCACGAAGGTTTACTCGGTACTTTATAATCTCTAACTAAAACACATTCATTTATCTTAAACTCTATATACCTCCTTCCCCTATATAATTTTATTTGTTTTTGTTGATTATCCTTAACATTTTGTACATGTTACCCTGTCTTATACATAGTTTTACCTTGCTTCGCCAAAGGTTTTAATAAATCATATCTAGTGATTAAATTTCTACCGAACATTAACAATGCAGGCGAAACCTTTGTTGTACAATGTGGTGTGTTGCGGTAGGACAATAAAAAGTTTGATAAAGCAAAATCAAAATTATATTTAGTATTACACAAAATTTTCTTAATACATTGTTTTATTGTCCTTACGCTGTTTTCAGCGGCTCCATTGGACTGTGGATGGTAGGGTGGACTTGTTACATGTTTAATATTATTTTTCAATAAAAAATCCGTAAATAGTTTTGACGTAAATTGCGTTCCATTGTCTGTGACAATAGTTGAGGGTAAGCCAAATCTAGAAAATACTTCCCTTAATTTAGTTAATAACATTTCACTACTAGTGTTAGTGTTCATATTAATAGCTTCTACCCATTTTGAATATGCGTCCAAAACAATTAAATAACTTTTCCCTTCAATAGGGCCAAGGAAATCGCAATGAACTCGACTCCATGGACTTTCGGGATATGGCCAACATTTTAATTTTGATTTTGGTGGTGAATCCTTATAGCTCATACATATGTTACATGAATTAACCGTTAATTCTATGTCTTTGTCCCAATTAGGCCACCATAGATGAGCGCGTGCAAAACTCTTCATTTTTACCATACCCATATGGGTGCTGTGAAGTTCTTTTAAAAATAATTCCCTCAATTTATATGGAATGACTAAACGATAACCCCACATAATGCAACCCTCTTCTACCGTAAGTTCGCTTTTTCGACTAATAAATTTCTGAACTTCCGGGTTAAAAATATTTTTTGGTCAACCGAATTTAATGTATTTTACAACAGTTTTCAATACCTCATCCTTTTCCGTTTCTTCCCTAATTATTTTTAAATTAATCGTTGGACTGTTTTCCGAAACATAATTTAAACACGGTGAAGATTTTATATAATCCTTTTCACTGTCAGTGCCTATCGGTACACGTGATAAAAAAATCTGCGATATTTAATTTGGACGGTACATATTGAACTTTATACCGATATGCAGACAGTTGCAAAGCATACCGCTGCAATCGATTTGCTGCCATTTGGGATATACCAGCTTTTGGTCCGAAAATATAAACTAGAGGTTTATGATCGGTTTCCAGTATAAATTCTTGACCGTATAAATATTGGTAAAATTTACGTATTCCAAAAATAATGGCTGTTGCTTCCCGGTCAATTTGAGAATATTTTTTCTCGCTTTTATTTAGTTTACGTGATGCAAAACATATTGGCTTTTCTGTTTTATCTGGCAATATATGTGATAAAACGGCGCCTAAACCCACGGCGCTCGCATCTACTGTAAGCTTTAACGGTAAATTACTGTTATCATGGACTAAAACTTTAGATGATATTACGACTTGTTTTAATTTATTAAAAGCTTGCGTATGCTTATCAGTCCACTCCCATTTAATATTTTTTGCTGTCAAATCATATAATTTACTGGCAATTGTGGACATATCCTTAATAAAATCTCTGTAATAATTTACAAGGCCTAAAAAAGATTGCAATTCCACTACATTTCTTGGAACTGGTGCTTGTTCAATTGCCTCTACCTTATCCTGTAAGGGATGTGACCCTTCTTTGTCTATTTTAAATCCTAAATACGTGACTTCTTTAGCAAAAAATACACATTTTTCTTTTTGTAACTTTAAACCAAATTTATTTAATCTTTCTAAATCCGCCTTTAATCGCTTTTTATGTTCTTCGCGTGTTGGCGCTGTTACTAAAATATCGTCCAAAAAATTAACTACACCCTCTAATCCTGTCAAAATAGTCTCAATATCCCTCTGAAATATAGCAGGTGAGAATACTAACCCGTACACTAACCTCGTGTATCTAAATAAACCCTTATGGGTACTAATTGTTGTTAAATCTTTGGATTTTTCATCTAACAAAAATTGTTGGTATGCCATTGATAAATCAATTTTGCTAAATTCCGTTCCGCCTTGCAAATGTGTAAACAACTCCTCTATACGAGGTAACGGATATTTTTCTACTTCTAATTGATTATTAAGAGTGACCTTAAAGTCTCCGCAAATTCTAACCGAACCGTCTTTTTTCAATACTGGTACTATCGGTGTACCCCATTGACTATATTGCACCGGTTCTAGAATACCTAAATTAACCATATAATCAATCTGATCCTCTACTTTCGCTTTAAGAGCAAACGGCAAAGCTCTGGGCTTAAAAAATTTAGGTGTGGCGTTTTCCTTTAATTTTATAGAAACTTTACCGCCAGTAAACGTACCTAATTCACCCTTAAATACGTCTGAAAACTCCGAAAATATTTCTGCTAAATCCGGATCACCAACAAAATTAATTTTATTTTCTTTGCAAATACTCAAACCGAATATAACCATGAAATCTCGTCCTAAAATAGGAGGACCACCCCCTTCGATAATAAATATTTTCAAAATATTACATTCATCCTGAAAACGAACACTAGTCGTGATAAATCCTAAAGGGTTAATTTTATTACCCGTATAACTAATAAAGGATTCAGTACATGACGTGATGTGAATATTGTTTAATTTATTTTTCCATATGTCCAAAGAAACTGCTGAAATTGCGGAACCACTGTCTAATTCCATTTTAAAATCTACATTATTTAGTACAACCGTTACCAAAATAGGTTTATTATTTTTAACATCATTATTAATATGAAATAAACCTATTTCATCTTTCTCATTAACATTTGAAACATTAATTTCTATGTTATCAACTAAATTTAAACAATCTAAATCACGTGTAACTCGTTTCACACTAGTCGCGGAACACATTTTTTGTAAATGCCCTACTTTATTGCACGCACGACACTTGTAGGTTTTATATTTACAATCTGCTTCTTTATGATTTTTAAATTCACATACCTTGCACTTCCGTTTTACCACCATACCTTTTTTACCGACACGATACACTGCTTCTTCTTCTTGTTTGATGTGTGCTCCCTGGGTTGGTACTGCACCTGCGCCGCCAACCGGATGTTGCCGTCGCTGCTGCCTTACGGACTCGACCGATTGCGCCAACTCCAGTGCCCTCTGCATAGTGAGTGAACTCACCTCTTCGGCGAAGATCCTGTCTTTGACTGGACCTCTTTCCAGCCCAATCACGAACACATCTCGCAAAACCGTTGACAATTCTGTACCGAATTCACAGTTTGTCGCTAAATTACGTAGCCTGGCCATCCACTCCGCGTGCGTTTCACTAGCACTTTTTTTAGCCATATAAAAATTCATACGGTCCGCAAAAACGCATCTTTTTGGAGTAAAATGTCCGTCTAATAACTTCACTAAATTTTCGTATTTGTCGTCCTCAGGTTTCGTTGGGTAACTTAAATCCACTAAAAGTTTATAAGAATTTTCTGCTAACGCATTTAATAAAATTGACTTTTTACGTACAGCATCCTTATCTTCTGTGATACCATTTGCAATAAAAAATTGCTCAAGTCTTCTTTTATGCACTTGCCATTCGTGCACCATGTGGTCAAACTCGCGCACTTGACCAAACGTAGCCATTTTGCACGTGTTCTTTAAAAATCTTTTTAGACGCAAAACGCGAAACTATTATTTTTAAAGAGTTTTTTATCCTCGTCGCCAGTTGTAATGTCTTTGGGGATGATTAATTGAAAGTCAATAGTTTATTTACATGAATGATGTTTATTGAACAATCACGAGTTAATAAGATACACAGAACGACAATTTTGCTTATTGACGAACACAGGTAGACTGACTGGCGCGATGTTTTAGCTAATTAAACAATGCTGAACCTCGCAAAAGTACAGTCCGATACACTACACTTTGTATGCAGATATCGGTAATGATGATGACATATTTGTACCGTGCGGGCGTTTACAAGGGCGTCACCTCACATAGAAAATAATTGTAAATACAAATGTTTTAGAGAACCGAAATCAAATGCAGAAAGTTTTTGTATTTTTTAATATTTCTTAAAATTAGGGAGTAATGACGATTTTTCGAAAAACAAAAAAACTCCAATAACAATGAACTGGGGCTCCAAATATAACTAAGAGTTCTAACTGCCGTTGTTACAACTTAGTATTAACACCCTATGTCTGGCTATTACCAATAAACTAAATACAGTGGGTCGAATTCACTAGTCTTCTTTAACTAAAGAAGTTTATCTAAAAATAACAAAATAAAGAGAGACATATGCATCGATTCATTAATAAGAAAAAGATGCAAGTTGTTTCGATAGCTACTAGAGACAATCACTACACTAGTGAAGAGTGATGAATTCGGCCCAGTGTGTTCAAAAATTTTCTAACTAGGAGTGAGCTTTGAACAAACATATGTCAATATAAAAATATTTAATTAAATGTCAATTTGACATGAGATATTGTCAAAAATGTTATCTAAAGAAATCAAAGCTTATATTAGAAATGAAAACAAATTAGAAAATGGCAAATGTCAATATATTTTATTATTTTATTTATTTATTGAGAAGCTTTAAAAACGTGGTCTTATGAACAGATTCAAGAGAGGGGAAAGTGGAATTCCAAATTTAAGTAATCTACTAACTTGTAATACATATACAGCACGCGACATCTTGTTAGCATTATAACAGTTAACAATTTAATACTTCCCAGGAAAAAAATTGGCGCTAGGTTCACCGGCCTCTTACAAGTAGCGGCTTCTCGAGAATTTTTCGATTTTTCTGGTTCTTTTTCTTCTCGCAAAATCTATTATTACTTATCTACAACCAAACTTTAGAAATTCACATCAAGAGAGTAGTATGTGGTTACTAATTTGATCAGGCATAGGGTGATTAAAAACTCATTAACTAGGCGTCATTTCAGACTGGGCCTTTGGCAATTTGTTGTTGTGGAATTTTGTTTATTAATATAAATGTTATTTATAGTCAAGAATGGAAAATTTTTGGTTTTGCATCAGAGTTCAGGGTTAGTCTTCGATTTGACATTTTATTTTTAAATGTAATGAACTAATGACAATGTCATTAACAGATACTTAAATTGTATTGTGGATATTTTCTAATGATGTTGAGAAAATTTGTGTGCGATGCTGTGGAATTTTGTTTATTAATATAAATGTTATTTATAGTCATAGAATGTAATTTTGTTTATTAATGTATATAAATTTTAAAATTAATATTTGTTGTGTATGTATATAATCTTTTATAATAAATATGAAGTATAAATTTATGACATTTAGTGTTATTTCCTACTCCATACCGATAACATATCCTGTAAATTTCAACATCCGTTTTCGGCTATAATAGCTGATCCCTCAGGCAGTGGGAAATCTTATTTAGTTAAATCTGTTATATTTGTTTACCTGAGTTAATAAATGTAAGTTTCGTATTAACTTCAATTACGTGGTAATATTTTTTGGAAACATATTTTTAGATTCACTTAACCTTGGATATGTCGTTTTCTCCAATAATTTATGTATAATAAAATATTCTTCTGCTAACGAAATATGTCAGTCGTAGTTTAAGAGTTATAGTGTTAGAACCATATTTAGTAGCATTTTATTAACATGAATTTTCCAAAACATTTTTATTTTGGCCCAGGAAATGAATTAAACCGTGGTAAACCTGTGGATAGAGATGATGAAATCGCAGAACAGCATGACTTAGATTATTTTAATTCTAGAAGTTTTAATGATCTTATTGTAGCTGATAGAAGAGCAATAAATCATTTTTATGATGATTGGTGTAAAACGAGGAATTGGCATAGTTTAGTTGGACATGTATGTTTGCAAACAAAAACATTTATAGAAAAAAAGATTGGTAGAAGTTTATATCCATGGAATATGCCGAAAGATAAATAGAATTTATAAATCAAAAATTTTCAATTTTATTAATAATATTGTGTGTAAAATAATTTGTTTATTGTGTATATATCTTTTATAATAAATATGAAGTATAAATTCATGACATTTAGTGTTATTTCCTACTCCATACCGATAACATGTCCTGTAAATTTCAACACCCGTTTTCGGCTATAGCTGGTCCCTCAGGCAGTGGGAAATCTTACTTTGTTAAACATTTTCTAATGAATATTATTGACATGAGTGATACTATATTTGAGAAAATATCTTGGTATTATGGAGCATGGCAAAAATTATTTACCACAATAAGAGATGTAGACTTTGTTGAAGGCTTACCTGATATCGAAAACATAGATGGAAATTATCCTCATTTAATAATAATTGATGATTTAATGTCTGAAACAGATCAGCGAGTTGTTGATACATTTACAAAATGGTGACATCATAAAAATTTGTCTGTGTTTTTTCTTACTCAAAATTTATTTCACCAAGGAAAAGGTCAACGAGACATATCCCTCAATGCAAATTATATAATTTATTTTAAAAATCCTCGTGACAAAGCGCAAATATTACATCTGTCACTACAAATACTTCCGGAAAATGTAAAATTTATACAAGAAGCATACAGCGATGCAACTTCAGAACCACACGGTTATTTAATTTTCGATCTTAAACAAAACACACCTGATTGGCTGCGTTTTCGTACGTCACATGACGGTTTTACATATGTGTATTTACCTAAAAACAAGTATAAATACAGCAACAAACACATGCCTACAATTATTTCATAACAATGAGTAGCGCTGTAATTGCATAAATTGAAATCAAAGGACAGGCTAGCGTTATTAAAAAACGCTGACTGTAACTCTGTAAAATGCATTTGTGAATGTGTTTATAATATTTTGCATGGTACAGTTCCCCTCAGTCGAAAACAGCAAGCTTCACTTGTAAGACATAAAAATATTTTAAGGAAACTTACAAAACGTGGCGATAGTTGGAAAGCTAAAAAACGAGTGTTAGTTCAGTCTGGCGGAGCATTCCTACCATTTTTATTAGCACCTTTGTTAACCGGTGTTCTAAGCAGCTTATTTAAAAATTAAAATGGAGCATGCTAGAAAAATGGTATTAATATCACCAGAAAATTTAAATCGCTTACATAGTAATAATAATGAAAAAGAAACTATATCAAGTCAGTTAGATGAAGACATGAAAAATATTCTAAATTTAAAATCATCAGAATATGAAAAATGGATAAAGTACCAAGAAATATTACAAAGAAACAAAGTAGAGAACCTATTAAATTACCTATCGAACATGAATTTACTTCAGATTCAAAATTAGCTTTAGAGAAGAAAGACGCTGTAGCAGGACCGATCAAACAGGAAATTATTTCAGAACCAAAACTAGCTTCAGAAACGAAAGACGATACCAGAAATATAATAAATATTATCCCGACATCTCATCGAGAAAAAGCTCAATTGATACTAGAAAAATTAAAGTTAGACGGTACAGTTACATGGAATGAAAAACAAATTCAAATATATCAGATTTAGTTGGGGATATTGTAAGACGTAGTAAACGTAGTAATCCTGAAGGTTGGGAACATTTTTTGAATACACTAAAAGAAATAAATATTCCATTAGAATTAATTAATAATCCTCGAAGAAAAAAGCTTTTTACATCTATATCCCTCAATGAAAGTCCTGTGAAAAATAAAAGAAGACGTGATCATATAAAAGACGAATCGCCTCAAACACCAAAAGTTAAAAAAATTGAATGGAAACAATTTACATTGTAAAATGGATAAAAGTTTATCTAAAATTTATTTTGATACGGCTAATCCAGTAGGATTTTCGGGTGTAGATAATCTTATAAATTCCATGAAAGGTAGATATAAAGCGGAAGATATACGAAAGTGGATTAGCTCGCAGGATACATATACATTACATAAACCTGTACGAAAACATTTTGTAAGAAATAAATATAATGTTTCAAATATAAATGATCTGTTCCAAGCCGATCTGAATGATATGCGCAAATTAAGCCGATACAACGATAATTACAAATACATTTTAACGGTCATTGATGTCTTTAGCAGGTATGCTTGGGCTATTCCATTAAAAGATAAGAAACCTTATTCGGTTATTCAAGCATTTAAAAATATATTTAATGAGAGGAAACCAATTTACTTACAGACGGATAAGGGATCGGAATTCATAGCAAAATCAGTACGCTCATTTTTAAAGGAAAATGATGTTAAATTTTATGTGACTCATAATTCCGATATAAAAGCTTGTTTTGTTGAAAGATTTAACAGAACTTTGAAAACAAAAATGTATCGTTATTTTACTTATAAAAATACATATAGATATGTCGATATTTTACAGGATTTGGTTTCTGCTTATAATAAAACAAAACATCGATCAATAAAAATCTCTCCTAGTGAAGTAAATGATAATAATATATTAGATATACGGAGAATTCAAAATAAAAATAAACTAAAAATAAAAGATAATCAGCAAAAATTTAAAATTGGTGATATTGTGCGTATATCCAAATATAAAAATATGTTTGAAAGGGGATACGAATCAAATTGGAGTGAGGAATTATTTAAAATATATGTGATTAGTAACAGAATTCCTATTGTTTATAAATTAAAAGATTTAAATAATGAAGTCATAGAGGGCACTTTCTACAAAACCGAACTGCAGCGAGTTTATATAGAATCTGATACAATGTATAGGGTTTCACGGGCTTGGCTTGAAGCTTGAAAGCTTGGCTTGGCTTGGCTTGAAAAAGCTTGAAAAATCAAGCCAGGCCTGCCGTTCAAAAAGCTTGACTTTTCAAGCCAAGCCAAGCTTCTGTTCCACCAAGCCCAAGCCAAACCAAGCCTAACATTTAAAAAGGCTTGAATTTTCAAGCCAAGCCAAGCCTTTGACTGTCAAGTAGCTTGGTTGAAAACAAGCTTTTTCAAGCTTTTCTTAAGAAATGTCAAGGCCGACAAAACCGTAATTTTATGATGATAACGTACTTTCTCACTGCTTCGGCATATTTTTGCGAACTTCTAAGAATTGGAGTTTCCAAAAGGACCAGCCTTCATTACCTGCCATTCCAGTATGCTTCAAAACTTTATAAATAGGACACTATACTCTTCATCATTCTTATTATGCAAAGACCACTTATTTTCTCAATCTGAACCAACTATCTGTTTTAAATATAGAGTGATGGGAAGATAGGTGCAGTTTGATCTTTTTGTTTGACTGGATAATATCGGAATATTATCCAATCAAAATAGATATAGATAGAATATAATCAATATTCATTTAAATTTTCACTAACTTGATTTTAAATACCAAGCATCAAGCTTCAACATATAATATTTATTACTCGTATTTATTGCAATGCTACAAATAGATAATTTTGCTGCAGAATAAAAATTATAAGAAATAATAATATACTCTGCACCGTAAGGTAAATTGAGTGACATACTACATAAATCATGATAATTATTGCATTTTAAAGTTTCATTTTGTACAATGTTTTATTATTCTGGTATTTCCGAATCATAGAGACGAGACAATTTCTGTTTGTGTATATGTATATATTTATATTCAAAAATTTTCAATGCTATTTTCAGCTCAACCCCTAATGTACCCCTAATAAACCGTGACAGGTATAATAGACAATAACAATGTACCGACAAAGAGAGCATTCTCTTTTAAATATTACCTTGATACAAGTTTTCATTGATGCAAAAATATGTGTTAATAAATAAGCAAATAAATATATAATCTCGGCTTATTACCTAGTTCTGGAGGTTTTTAATTTGCTTTTATTCACAAATTTCAGTAATAACGACATATTCGTATCGTTAAGCATATTAACTTTTGTATTATTTGAATTTGCACATGATTACTTTAATTATATTTATGTGTTTAACTCACATGATTCTGTATTCAAAAATCAGTAGAAATATCATAAGAAGAGGCGAGTAGGTATTTGACACGAACAAACAAAATTTCAGGGAAATTTCCGTCTGTAGGGTTTTATGATTTCCAGATGTATTTCAAGTAGGTATAAAAGGTCAGTCTCATCCCATTGTACATTCCAAAATATTTATGTATTTATTTGAACATTGTTATTGCGTATTTGGTGTATTGAGTTTTTCTTTTTTTTTTTTTTGTTAATATAGGGTGCATATGAACTAAAGAGTATGACAAACTTTAACAGTTGGGAGGACATTTCGAGTTTTTAGTTAAAATACAATACAATAAAGTCCAACTAATGCATATGCCTACTTGAATAAATGCAGTCAACGAAAATAATAAAAGAAGCATGAAAATTGAAGGGTAAATATTTAATAAAAGATAATAAATTTATGCTGATTGTTTACTCTAAAAAATAAAATAAATGAATAAAATATACATTTCAATATTTTTATATTTTAATAATTACAAAGAAAAAACACTTTGTGTAAGTTTCATAAATTTTATTTTATCGTTTTATCACGTGCTTTACGCATAAGAAGATATTTTTCAATTGTACCACAATAAATTTATGTAAAGCAAATCGTGATTTGTTCATTATTACGATACAATGAAACGTCGACATAACATCGATATATTGATACATCAATATTCCAATACATCGATATATCGATATATTTAATTAAATTCACATCGAATATTTATATTAAAATCTTGATACCGAACAACTACTACTGGTTTTCAAGACCTATATACCTACTGTGCGCATGAGCATTTATAAAGCTTGAAAGCTTGAAAAAGCTTGAAATAGCTTGAAAAGGCTTGAAAAAGCTTGAAAATCAAGCCAAGCCTAAAATAATTAAAGCTTGAAGTTTTCAAGCCAAGCCAAGCTCTGTTTCCGTCAAGCCCAAGCCAAGCCAAGCCTAACATTAAAAAAAGCTTGAAGTTTCAAGCCAAGCCAAGCTTTTTTATTTCAAGCCAAGTAGCTTGGCTTGGTGAATCCCTAACAATGTGTAAAGTGGATAAAATCTTAGCAACAAAAGGCACAGGCAGCAGAAAGAAATTACTTGTCAAGTGGAGAGGTTATAGTGATAAGTTTAATTCCTGGATTTCTGCAAATTCACTTCGTGTATTAAATAATGAATGAGAAAGACTTTTTTATAATTTTGCCTAGTAATAGTAAATAAATAAATAAATAAATATATCATCATGGCTTATTACCCATTGCTGGGTGTGCCAATCTGCTTTGTACGCAGATGTCGGTAATGATGAAATATTTGCACCGTGCGGGCGCTTACCAGGCGTCACCTCACGCGCACTCAATGCTGGCGTAGAGAGTGCACCACAGGGGTCAATTTTGTGCCATTGAAAATTGGAAATATTTGGCGTCGGTCGGGATCGAACCCGGTTCCCCAGATTCGCGACCTGACACTCAGGCACGCGGCCACGAGACCTCATAGTAATAGTTCTATGCAATATTTTCCTAATAATAAAACCACAAGTTATACTACACAGCTGCCTCAGAATATAAAATTAAATGGTTCTTGGGAGGTTGCACTGTCAGGAATTATAAATCCCTGTTCGATCTACAATGTTAATGGAAGAGAAAATAAAGTTAAAAACAAAGCAAGAAGAAAATGCGCCAGTAAATATTGTACATGCAAAAATACCTACAAAAAATTACGAAAGTATTGATGCAGTAATACATGAAATGAATAAAAGTCTTGATAAGGCAATAGAACAAATGAATGAGGATACAGCAGTTAAGAAATATGTAACATTTACTTATGATAAAATAGAAAAACGAGTGTCAGCACAATTTGAAAAGACAGAGGTCCATTCCCTGAAACTATCTCCTCGGCTAGCATTGCAACTTGGTTACCCACCATTTACTGATATATTTGAGCAAGAAACTTCAATTAATTTGCCTAATTTAATATTAGGTATTCCTCCACAGTTATTTATTTATTGTAACATAATTGAACCTCAGCTACTTGGTGATGTAGTTAGTCAGTTATTAAGAATTGTACACGTTAAAACTGATAAATATGTTTTTGGATCTAATGAAATGATATCATATGCGCAGCCTCATTTTGTCCCTGTGTTGAGAAGAGAATTTTCAAATATAAAAATAGATATAAGGACCAATGATGGTTTTCTAACACCATTTCAATTTGGAACGTTGAGTGTTAAACTACATTTCCGACGAACATCATGAAAACTTGTCCATATCAGGAATATTACAATATACAGGCCGGAAATGGTGTGGGGGCTGTATATGAAGGAAATCAATTTCAAAGGGGCCATGGTCTAGGAAGTTTTTTTAGTGGATTGTTTAGAAGTATTTTTCCGTTAATAAAGAAAGTCGTAGGGGCACTTGGTAAAGAAGCAGTTAACACAGGCTTTAATTTTTTGGGTGATTTGACAACAAAACAGTCACCAAAACAATTATTCAAGAAACGTCTCGCTGAAGCAGGGGTCAATTTAAAACGTAAAGCTGAAGATAGAATTGAAAAATTAATCAGTGGGGCTGGTTATAAAAAGAAGCGAATGATTAAGAAACCTACTCATTTTAAAACTGTACGTGCTACTGTTAAGAACAAGAAACGCTCTAGACAGACAGACATATTTGACTAAATTGGCATTTCTACATACTCAGTCTTGTGAATGTATAAAACAGAATTAGATTTATTTGCTATACCTCCTACACAAACTAGTATTGAAAGTGGGCAATGGGTAAATTATAAACCTTTATCCTCTATCACTGAAGACGGACCCATTGAATTTGTTATACCTGGCCATGGAGAAGATACCTTGATTTATCTGAAACCATGATTTATATAAACGCAAAAATTGTTAAATCTGATCATTCTGCCTTGGATGACGGTTCTAACGTAGCACCTATTAATAACTGGCTTCATTCAATTTTTAGTCAAGTGGACATATATTTAAATCAAAAACTTGTATCTCCTCCTAACAATACTTATGGCTATAGAGCACATATTGAAACTTTATTAAATTACGGAAAAGATGCTAAAAAATCTCACCTTACTTCAACTTTATGGTATAGCGATCAAGCTGGGAAAATGGATTATACAGCTATAGCTGGAAATCCAGGATATAATAAGCGACAAAAATTAACTGAGAAAAGCAAAAATGTTGATATGATCGGCGTTCAAATGGGAGTACGACTAGTTCGATCTAGGGATAGTTTTAGTTTGCTAGCAACTGACACAAACTTCAAAGTACAAATTAACGAAGCTACATTACTTGTTCGTCGAGTAAAATTAAATCCAAGTATTTATTTGGCGCATAATAAAGCCTTGGAATTGTCTACTGCTAAGTATCCCGTTACTAGAGCCGAAGTGAAAGCTGTTACCATCCCAGCGGGGATTCAAGGAAAATCTATGGATAATATTTTCTTAGGCCAGCTTCCTAAGAGATGCATACTTGGATTTGTATCTAACAAGGCATTCAACGGCGATTACAAAACTAATCCCTTTAACTTTGAAAATTTTAAAATAAATTACTTGTCGCTATGTGTAAATGTACAACAACTACCATCGAAGCCATTACAACCTTCATTTGGTGATACAAAATCATACATTCAAATGTACAATACATTATTTTCCGGGACAGGCATACACTTTGGAAACAGCGGGAACGAGATCGACAGAGCCAGTTATCCAGATGGTTACTGTTTAGCAGCATTTGATCTAACTCCAGACCTTTCAGCAAATTCAATGACACACTGGAATTTGACACGTCATGGTTCTTTACGAATCGAAGTTGGTTTTGAGTCTTCTTTAACAGAGACAGTAAATTGTGTGATATACGCTGAATTTGATAACATTATTGAAATTGATAAGAATAGAAATGTAATTGTAGATTATGGTAGTTAATAAATGTATTTGTATTGTAACGTTTTTATTTATTTGGGTAAAGTGTAAATATTAGACAATTGTTATTAATGAAAATAAAAGTTTATTATAATGATAAATAGATATTAAATATAATTAAAAGATAATAAATATAACGAACACTAAGATTAAACAAATATTAAACATTAGTTAAGACTAAGAATATTATAAAACACTTAAACACTAATATTATTTATTTAAACAATATATAGATCACTTATTTATTTATACAAATATATTTATTTATATTCACCACTTGTCTACTATCTGTTTATATCACCCACTGTTTAACACGCAACGAATATTTATATCAGACTGTCCAGTGCCTTCGCCAACGGTGCTTATATACCGTAGCCGAAAATTCGAGAACTCACGAGAATACTTCTAGATACAACACAATAGGTTACATCCACCGCGTAATTAAGCAGGCGCCGGCCAGTCGGTTGCGTCATCGCTAACAATAGACGCTCGCTCGTCCCTGCGACAGCGGCGGCGACACCGACGGGGACAGAGGCGGTAACAGTGGCGGCGAGGGCGGGCACTGCACATTACACTGCCCCCTCCTTAAGACTGTTTCGTCTCGGAACAGTTCATGATGACGAAATCTGCATGCATTACCCTTGGTGCATTTCGAAGTTTTGAAGAAATGACAGTCGATGGTCCGCTCGACTTCTTCTTTATGTCCGTTAGGGTTAAAGCTGCAAACAAGAATTTCAACACCGGTAAAACGGAAGAGGATTTCTATCATGTTCCTAACAATCCTCCAATCTAAACCATCTAGACCACAGCCTAACTTCGGTACGGCTAGCTTCAAAATGTCATTCTTAAGCAGATGATCCCTCAAATCGCACAACGAGTTCCACAGGTCACGATACGACGGCTTCTGGTACGAGCGTGGTTTTGTAACCATGTAATAGATGTACCGCTGATGGTCTGCATTGTTATCCCTCAGGCGCAGCGTTTTCCCAACAGTTGGGCGTTGGTTGGCCAGTTCTTGTTGTCGCCCAAATTTCGCCTTAAAGGCTGAAGCTATGCCACGGGACATCTTTAAGTCGACTGATACGCAGTGACCGAGGGAATAATCTGAAGACACGGTGAATAGATCTCGGTGTTCTTCTTTCGTCACGCCGAACCGCGCCTTGCGGCCAAAGGAATAGTTCTCCATGAAGTCTTCAAAAGTTGGTTCTTGTGTTATGATCCGACGAACCGTTGCTCTGTTATGGACTTCGTGGTTATCTCCGGCGAAAGGGGCTAGCCGATTAAAGTTTACTACTCTCGGCTTCCCGCTAGGTTGTTTCTTAATTCTGTATACCACGTCGTTTATCCTTTTGACTACCTCATAGGGGCCTTCCCAATTATTTTGCAGCTTTAGTGATAACCCACGACGTCTTTGTGGGTTGTAAAGCCACACTAAATCCCCAGGTTGATATCCACCCTTTTCGGCCTTGATGTCATACCGGTCCTTCATTCGGTCGCTGGCAGCTTGAATGTTCGTACGGACTTGTTCATGAATGTCATCCATTCTTCTCCGTAAGTCCATAACGTAATCTTCCCCGGCCAGATCTTCCCCAGGTTTACTGCCGAACACCAAGTCACATGGTAAGCGCAACTCGCGCCCGAATAAGATGTTCGCAGGAGTTTCATGCACGGATGAACGATAAGCCAATAGGAACAGATGGAGGTGTCGGTCCCAGTCTCTTTGGTGGTTGGAGACTACCTTTGACAAATATCGGTTGATCGTTCTGTTCATTCGTTCAACCATGCCATCAGACTGCGGATGTAATGCAGTTGTTCTATTTTTATTAATTCCTAATATCTTACAGACATTTTGGAAAACGGCAGACTCAAAATTTCTTCCCTGGTCGGAGTGGAGTTCACGTGGTACTCCGGATCGGCATATACATTCTTTAACTAAAGTTTCAGCGACCGTGGTGGCTTCCTGGTTGGGTAATGGATATGCTTCAACCCACTTGGTGAAGTAGTCCATAACAACCACGAAGTATTTATTTCCTTCGTCACTTTCTGGGAATGGTCCAGCCACATCAATCGCAATACGCTCGAATGGGCTGCCAACGTTGTATTACCGCATTGGAGCTAACCAAGTAAAACCGCTGACGCAATCTTTCTAGCGTTTTGATGACTCCGAAATGGCCTCCAGATCCGTCATGGATCTCTTTCAACACGTCTGGTACTCTACTCTTAGGAATAACTAACTGAGTTCTCTTCTCAGTTCCATCAGCATTTTCTACCACACGCTTTAACATGCCATCCTCAATTACCATGGAGTCCCATTGCGCCCAGTACGATTTTACACTTGGTGAGTGTAGTGCAACATCTTGCCATACTGGTTTGCTCTCCTTTGCTTTCCATTCGAGTATAACTTTCAAAGTTGGGTCTTTTTCTTGATCTTCGCGTAGTCCATCGGGCTGCCAATTATCGTCGATTACTGTTGTTCTGGCGACGATGGAAAATTTCTCTTCTAGTCGACTACAATGCTTGCAATCATCTTGGCACGGCCTTCTGGACAATGCGTCGGCATTACGATGTCTGGTACCTGTTCTATGCTCGATTTTGAAATCGTATTCCTGCAGTCTTTCAATCCATCTAGCCACCTGACCTTCAGGATTCTTGAATTGTAGCAGCCAATTTAATGCAGCATGGTCAGTTCTAATCAAAAATTTCCTTCCATACAAATATTTGTAGAAATGTCCCACGGATTTCACGACTGCCAATAGTTCTTTTCTGGTAACACAATAATTTCTCTCTGGTTTTGACAAAGTCTTACTAAAATAGGCAATAACCTTCTTATGTCCGTCTTGTATCTCGGAAAGAACGCCACCAATTCCCACGTTGCTTGCATCTGTGTCTAGTATGAATTCTCCTTCAGGTAACGGATAACTCAGGACAGGTGCGCTTGTCAAAGCATGTTTAAGTTCTTTGAACGCAACTTTGCAGTCCATTTCCCAGATAAATCTTCGACCTTCTTCAGTAAGCTTTGTTAGTGGCTTGGCTATGTTGGCAAATCCAGGTACATATCGCCGATAATAAGTACACAAACCAAGAAAACTTCTAAGTTCGTGTTTGTCTCTAGGCGCTGGCCAATCTCTCACAGCCTTTATCTTTTCCGGGTCAACTGCAATACCCTTATCAGAAACCACGTGTCCAAGATAATGAACTTCCTTTTCGAACAGGTGACACTTCTTGGGGCTGAGCTTCAGGTTAGCTTTCCGCAATCTCTGGAAAACCTCTTCCAAATTCTTCATGTGGTCCTCGAATGTTTTACCAACCACAATAATGTCGTCGAGATAGACTAAACAGGTTTTCCATGATAGTACAGACAATTCTGTTTCCGTGAGTCGTTCAAACGTTGCAGGGGCATTGCAGAGCCCAAATGGCATTACAGTAAATTGCCAGAGTCCGGTACCAATGGTGAAGGCTGTCTTTTCTTTATCTTTTGAATCCAAATTTACTTGCCAGTATCCGCTCTTCAGATCCAGAGTGGAGAAGATCTTCGAGCCAGCCAAAGTGTCTAGTGTATCGTCTATTCGAGGTAGCGGGTAGCTATCCTTCTTGGTGACGTTGTTAAGTTGACGGTAATCGACGTAAAATCGTGTAGAGCCATCCTTCTTCTTTACTAACACCACTGGTGAAGCCCATGGACTGCTTGAAGGTTCTATCACACCTTCCATTTTCATGTCCTCAATAATTCTTTCTGCTTCCTCACGCTTCGCCAATGGTAGTCTTCTTGCTGGTTGGCGGATGGGTCTTGCGTCGCCTGTGTCTATCTTATGGTGAACCACATTAGTTCTCCCGTTGTTCTTCTTGTCAACTTGAAACACATCTTGAAATCTTCCAATTAATTTCTTCGCCTTGGTTCTCTGGTCGGCATTCAGTTCTTGGAAGGAGGTTGATAATTGGTTAATTAATGTGTCCGGAACGTCCTGAGATAGGTTTCCTTTGGCCTTAACAGTTCGAATAATCGAGGAAACTTCCAAACATTCTCCTACAATTGTTCCTCTCTTAAGAACAACAGGATAAAAATTCACGTTCATTGTTCGAACTGGTATTAATTGACTGGCTTTGATCAGTGATTTAAATAAATAAATAAATAAATATATCATCGCGTCTTATTACCCATTGCTGGGTGTGCCAATCTGCTTTGTACACAGAATTCGGTAATGATGAAATATTTGCACCGTGCGGGCGCTTACCAGGCGTCACCTCACGGGCACTCATTGCTGGCGTGGAGAGTGCACCACAGGGGTCAATTTTGTGCCATTTAAAATTGGAAATATTTGGCGTCGGTCGGGATCGAACCCGGTTCCCCAGATTCGCGACCTGACACTCAGGCACGCGGCCACGATTTAGTGATTGTGCGATTGTGAATGTGGGTTTAAAACAAGTTCTTCTTCATTGACCATCATTACTCCATTCTTCAGGTCAAGTTTAAAACTGTGCTTTTTCATTACGTCCATGCCGAGTATTAATTCATCTTCAACGTCAGCTACCAGCGCACGATGTTTAAAGGATGTATTTCCAATAGTGATGGTCATATCTATTTCTCCTAATGTGGTAGCTTGCTCTCCTGTCGCTGTGCGTAATCTCCATTTGGTTGGTTGAAGATGCGTCTTGCCTGCGTTCTTTACTAAATCGGGTCTAATTATAGTTTTTGTCGCACCCGTATCTAGCAACATTTTCAGTGGCCTTCCATTAACAGAACCATTCACGTAGATGCTACTGGCTTGATGATGAAGGGATGCGACATAATTGATGGATTGTGGGGCTGTCAGATTACGAGTTGACGATTGCCCCTTCGCATCAACCCGACTTAGTTTTCCAACTCCTTTTCTTCTTTTGTCGATTCCATATGCTTTTGCAATTTTTAAAGAACTAAGTTTCTTTCTTTCAGCAACCACTTCATTTACAATTCGTCGCATTTTCTCTACTAGGTCTTCCGTGTCTTCTTTTCTCTCGGAATCAATATTTCGCACTCGAGATTGATTACGTGAAGCTTGTTTGGCAGCTTCATGTTCTAGTGCATATGAGAGCGCATCAATTAATGTTTTTGGGCGGGCCAATCGCAGTGCTTGCTGTGTTTCACTATCTCGAACCCCGTAGATAAATGCTTGAACGGCCAAGCACTCCAAAACGCTGTCAGGAGCTGCAGGATGTGCGAGGCGAACCAAACGAGCTACGTCGACTTCAAATTCTTGAAGGCTTTCTTTTGAACTCTGATAACGATTGCTCAGTTGCGTCTGGTATACCTGCTTCAGGTGCGCATTGCCGTACTGCATGTCCAATCGCTTGACTAGTTGGTCGTAGTCCTCTTGTTCTTCTTCCTTCAGTGTTTGTAGGATGTCGATGGCTTCCCCACGCAACGAGACAGTCAACGCAGTAGCCTTCTCTGTAGACGTCCAGTTATTTGCTTTCGCAGCCGCTTCAAATTGTTTTAAATAATTCGGCCACGAAGATTTTCCATCAAATTCTGGTATTTTGATGTGCATTGTTGTACTAGTATCAGGTTTTACTACTTTCTTTTCTTCGTGTAAACCTGACTTCACTACATCGGAATTCGACATTGACGACGATGTAATTTCAGTGAATTTTTCTCGTAATTCTTCAATCTTCTTGTCATAGTCAACTTTTAAATTCTTCAGTTTTTCTAGAATTCTCCTCTAATTTTTGTTCTAAACTGCTGGAATTTTCTTCTAACTTTTGTTCTAATGTCTGCTCCAGAATTCTGGAATTTTCTTTCATTTTTTTGTTCTAATGTTTTAGACTGTTCCAATAATTCTTCTTTTAATGTTCTGGAATTTTCTTCTAGTTTTTGTTCTAGTGTTCTAGAATTTTCTTCCGCTTATCTAGAACTTTCCATTCATTTTTTTTCTAAACTTCTAGAACTTTCTTCTGATTTTCTAGAACTTTCCTCAAATTTTTGTTCTAATATTTTAGAATTTTCTGTTAATTTCTGTTCGAATTTTTATTCTAATTTACCAAAGTCGGATGGGTCGAATAAGTAATCTTCAGGATTTTCATCAGCATCGATTAATGCTTGCCTCAATCTTTCTTGAAGCACTGACTTCTTTCCTTTTGTTTCCAAATCCCGCTCTTCCAGTTCTCTCTTGAGATCACTTACTTTTAATTCATTTAATTTTAATTGTTTAGTCGCCATATTATTTATTTTTATTTAATACTTCACAATTTATTAACCCCACACCTGACACCAATTGTAACGTTTTTATTTATTTGGGTGAAGTGTAAATATTAGACAATTGTTATTAATGAAAATAAAAGTTTATTATAATGATAAATAGATATTAAATATAATTAAAAGATAATAAATATAACGAACACTAGGATTAAACAAATATTAAACATTAGTTAAGACTAAGAATATTATAAAACACTTAAACACTAAGATTATTTATTTAAACAATATATAGATCACTTATTTATTTATACAAATATATTTATTTATATTCACCACTTGTCTACTATCTGTTTATATCACCAACTGTTTAACACGCAACGAATATTTATATCAGACTGTTCAGTGCCTTCGCCAACGGTGCTTATATACCGTAGCCGAAAATTCGAGTACTCACGAGAATACTTCTAGATACAACACAATCGGTTACATCCACCGCGTAATTAAGCAGGCGCCGGCCAGTCGGTTGCTTCATCGCTAACAATAGACGCTCGCTCGTCCCTGCGACAGCGGCGGCGACACCGACGGGGACAGAGGCGGTAACAGTGGCGGCGAGGGCGGGCACTGTACATTACAGTATTTAAAAATAATAATATATGTATATTTAAATGTTAATATATTGTCTTATTTAGTACTCCCCTATGCATATATATATATATATATAATCATATAACTCTGAAATAAAATTTAGTTTGATGAAAGCATTTGTACCATTAAAACAAAATAAATGCTGCATTTATACAAAAAATATTTAGAAAATATTACAAAAATACGTGCGTCTATGGTGTTTATGCTGCTAACAATTTATAACGGCTGGTTAATTTTCCATGTGCCATTATAGTTAATACAGACCCTGATACTTTACCTGGTACCCATTGGATAGCAATTTTTATTGATCGAGAGGGATATGGTACTTACTTCGATAGTTATGGACGACCGCCACATGTACAACAACATAGAGACTACCTTTAGAGAAACACAAAGAAGTGGACTTACAACACATATACTCTGCAAGACTTCACATCATCTGTTTGTGGTTATTATTGTTTAATGTATTTGTTATTTCGAATAAATTTTTATAAACACAATGATTTTATAAATTTGTTCAATAAAAATCAACATGAAAATGATGAATTTGTAAGGTACATGTTTTATTATTATTTCAATAAAAGTCAGTAATTGTTAATAAATATTTTATTTTGTAAATATAACACTGAATAAATATATTTTATACAATATACATTAATAATTTTATTTACATTCCTCCGCCTGTTTGTCGCTTTGTGGGCTTGTCACGGTGTTTATATTTTGCCATCTTCTCCTTTCCTCCATACGGAAAGTTCTCTTTGAAATTTTCGACATAGCCGCTTGGATGTAGAATAATTTTCTTGTTTCCTATATTCTCCAACGGTTTATAAGTGGGAGAATCTTCATCATCCCAACACTCAGATGATTCGACGACGTAATTTTTCGCATCTTTTACCAATACCATGCTTGAATACATTGCTGGTTTACGTGAATAGCATAAACTTGGAATGCAAAGTGACAGTTAAACACTTCAGATCTATTTATATATATATATATATATATATATATATATATATATATATATATATATACAAATTAAGTAATTAAAATGTTATTAAAAATCAATTATTAGTAAATTTATTTATACACATATTTGGAATGTATTTGAATAATTTTATTGACGAGTTCATATTCACAAAATTACTGAAATTTAAAATAAATTTTTTATTCATTTACATATTAAATAATTAAACTGACTCTAATAATCTAACAATAACACTATAAATTTATACTAAAGGTTTTTGTTTCACAATACTTACTCTTTCCATACAAATTTATGCTTGTAATATTTGAAAAATCAAAGAAATTTTCTATATCATTGAAACAAAATAAAATAAAGCACTATTTTCCATCTAAATTTATATCTGTAATATTTGAAAAATCAGGAAAAGTTTCTATAATTTCATTGAATCGGAATAAAATAATTTTATAACAGGAATTTATTTAAATAATAACAAGATATATATATATATATATATATATATATATATATATATATATATATATATATATATATATAACAATGAAATAAATAAGTAAATTTACATAAAACTAAAAACTTACGCTAGAATACATACACAATAATTAATATACAAATAAATAAATAAATAAAAACTAAAACTTGACTTTTTTTACACCGTATGGTACACTATTTACATCACCTATTAGCCTGCGCTTCATAAACTTAATACTAAATGTCTTTTTTTCTTTTTTTGTTAACACTTTATGGTCATCTGTACACCTACTACTATTAAAATATAGTCCGGGATTTTCATGATTACGAAAAACTAAATTTTTTAAACAATTAAAATTTACTGTCTCACTGGTCTTAAAGTTTAAAGTTATGCCTTTCACTTTACATACTTCTTTCACATTGCCTGTTGTTGTCGACAACACTTTATAAGCAGAATTTTTAGGACCCCCGCATACAAATTCTACTATATAACTACCTGAACCATAACCTTCTAATTCATCTGTTAGATCCCCCCAGGTAATTTCCGGTTGATGGTTCATATTCACCAGGCGAATGACAGTATATAATATAATCTGTATCGCAGTATAAAACTCTACGATCCAGGTGTTCTAAAAACTCATAAAGACGTAGTCGAGCTTGGGCTGTAGTGTATGCAGCTATGACGACGTTCACCGTGGGTAGCTGCTCCATCGCTTCTTCTTTGTGCACCATCTGATCTCCAGCGGGGATAATCCTATTCACTTGCACTGCTGGATTAGCAAGCAAATCATATAATTCCACTGCCGAAGAAACAGTTGATGTACGGGATCTGTTTTCCGCTTGCGCGAATTTTCCTGTAATCAGAAAAATAATTAAATATTATAAAATATATATATTATAATATAACTATCTCACCCCAGAAAGAATTCAACATAAGCTTGGCGTTGGAACGTTTCCCCGCATTTTTCTCAATTTGAGACGGATCCAGTTGAATTCCCTCGTTGTCTTCGTAACTTCTTATGTAACGTGCTTTAGCAGCATCATCAACACAGTCTGCGGGGTAACCACTGGCCTCTTACTTCATTTTTAAAAAATTGTTTGTATACTCCACAAACAAACCACCTTCTTTTGTGACTTTGTTGCATATTGTCACTTCATACTGCCAAACCTCGTGCACTTTTAAAATTTTATAACCTACGGTGACGGCAAGACGCACTTCGTCTACAACCCAGGTTCCCACAAATTGTCTTTCAGAGTCATTATGACAACAATCACGTTGTTGTAACTCATCACAACAAGTCCGACATAAAACAAACATGAGTTTCCCATGTGCCTTTCGCGGTAGTACCGGATGAAAAATATCACGGGATGGTAACACAGTACACTTAATCAATCCTTCGACTTGATCAATATTATTGTCAGGACACAATATATCACAATCAGTACCAACATAAATTTTTGGATGGCCTATCGGATATTTACCATATTTGCAAACATATGGATAAAGAGAGCACACATCTACATATTTAATTTTTTCATCATTTTTAATTTTTTTTATATAAAACGGTGCTGCCTGTCCTACCGCCGAATAAAGCGTCGCGAGGTTGTAAAGGTAAATTATTTAATGTTTCATGATTACTAAGCAACGTATTTAAATTTTTATCACTTTTTAAGTCTTTTCGAAATTCACATTCCTAAATTTTAATGATAGTATACCCCAAATTTTGAATTTTGTCTAATTTTTCTATTGTTCTCTGATATCTATCTTCCAAAGTTTCTTTTGTTGAATTAAAAACTGGTTCATTTCTATTGGTTTTAAAACATAAAGTACAGCCATGCCAGAAACATCCTAGAAATTCAAATACTAATTTATCAGCTGCATAGTAACCATCAACTTTAAATAAATTACAAATTACTGCTTCCATACCATTGCCTGCATGTTGTATTCTAATCCCCCTTACATTTTCTTGATGTATTAACCACATCAAGGCTATTTTCGATTGTTTATCCTTCAATCGATAACCTTTTTGCGGTATAATACCGATTGTATTTGGTTTTAAAAACAATCTACGGAATACACGGTTGCAAGCATTAGCTACGGTCACGGCCTCAGAAAACGGACATACCTTACAATCTTGCATGAAAGTTGTACGAAATTTGTCACACGCACGACGCAGAATATCGACATCGGACACACAGTACTCGATGATCTGTTTCTCCATATCAAATATAGCATTCTCTTCTACTTGTTTATTGTACCAATTCAAAAAAATTTGTCGTACAGAAATAGACATATTGTCTACCCCATAATATTCAGTAGAAGGCATTGGACCTATATAATTTTTATTAACTATTTTATTAAAAAAATGAGGAAAGAAACCTTTGTTTAACGAATCCGGTAAATCCATAGCTTTTGGTAATGTTGCTAATGGCATGGGAAGATAATTTAGAGAATCTACAAATTTAATATGATTAAATTGCATCATCATAATTTTGCAACCATTTAAAATTAATTTCGGTTTAATATTCTGCTCTTCTACTAAATATTTTAAAATAAACTGACAGTCAAAGGATTTAGCATTATGTGCAATGCATATTACCGAAGAAAATGAAGAACTTGGAAGTACTACATAATTTAAATTTTTTTTACTGGTTCTGTAGTAAAGACATGTTGACGTATGCCACATGAGCTACAAAATTGTTTTAGATCGGCATTATTGTAACAAGCTGAACATGATTGTTGTGCTACACATAAATTTACTTCGTGTTCAAAATTTTCACCAACAGATTTTTCTTGACGTGTTTCAAAATCATAATATATAAACAAACTGTTGTCCTTACAATTTGAATTGTCTTTTACCATATAACACAAATGTCCCGAATTTTTATAGTCATTACAAAATTTACAATAGGCCTCACCACACACATGCTGACGCCCCTCCTTTTTCCGCAAGTATGTTTTTAAACATTTATCACATTTTTTAAGTCTTTGGCATGTTACCTTTTCATGATTGTCATAGCACTCCTGTCCACGAAACTTTCTATCACACATGTCACACTTTATTAAAACCGGGGTAGGAGGGCACGGTGGACTAAATTTACAATAATAACAAATATTTTCGCAAGAATGTCCTGTTCTTACATGGTAAGGGACATGACATTGCTCACAAAAATATTTGCATGAAAATGTTGCCGTTAAACTTTTAATCACTGTATAGTGATTTTGATAATATAAGAGATTCAGGAAGATTTTTTCCTCTTGCACCTTCAAATATCACATTTCCACGGCCATTATACTCATATACACATATGTTATATTGAGTAAAATAACGTTGAAATTCAGTAAGTTCCGGAATACCGGCACCATTTTCATTTATACACACATTCGCATTTAATAATAAATCCCGTGCTCTCATACCCTGGACACCCTGTCTATCACTCACTATGTCTTTAAAACACTGTTCTTTTTTAAACAGAGAGTCTGCAACCACAAGTGCACGAGGTAAACACAAATTGTCTTTATTAATAATGTCTATAATACCATATTTCCTGCGACAAAACTCCGCATAAGGGAGGCCATGCCACCGAGGTTGTCCGCAACCTGCAGGCATCGACACTTTGGTCAATTCTATTGAGAATTGACCATCAGAGAAAATTTCTTTATTGCTCTGTAAAATTTTCTCGAGAGCCTCCCACAGAACATCAATGTGCAGTTGATCTGCACGACGAAAGCTCAGCCATGCTGGTCCATTCTCGAGAAGCGGTGTCCTGAAGATGAACCCCACGTAATCGGAAGGCTCTACAGAATCCATCACATATTCAGTGACGCTTTTCACACTGTTGTAGAACCAGTGCACTGAATTTTCACCCCTCGGTGGATCATTTACCCTGAACGTAATTTTTCGTCCCGCTATATTGAACCGTTTCAATTTGGATTCAATATCCGATTCAATTGTGAAACGAGGATTGTTATATATTTGATAGAAGGCGTCGTAATTTTCTTCTTCTCATAGAGAAGAGTCTATGATTTCTTCACAGATTTGAAAGAAGTTGTCAAAATTCTCTTGAGCCATTGCTGCTAAACCCACAAAGTAACTATACATACACAGATTGTAAGTATACTAAATAAATTTTCTTTACCTGGGTCCTTTTATAGTATAGTCTGTCTAGAAATCTACCGTTATTACCCTCTCAGCAGGTCTATTGTTAGGTATTTAAGCTTGATTTATAGCGGGGAAAGGACAGGTACGTACTAAATGTTTTCCTGTTTTATTTTACTTTATTTTGTAATAATGAAACAAATCTTTTTATTTTTTTAAATAATAATGGAACAAACAATACATAAAAAACAAAATTGAATACATAATATAGTAAAAAAAAAAAAACGAAAATTCTTACTTAAAATTATACACTGCGCAGCAGTTTGTCATTTAATAATGAAACAAATCTTTTTATTTTTTTTAAATAATAATGGAACAAAGAATACATAAAAAACAAAATTGAATACATAATATAGTAAAAAAAAAACGAATATTCTTACTTAAAATTATACACTGCGGAGCAGTTTGTCATTTAATAATGAAACAAATCTTTTTATTTTTTTTAAATAATAATGGAACAAACAATACATAAAAAACAAAATTAAATACATAATATAGTAAAAAAAAAAACGAAAATTGTTAGTTAAAATTATACACTGCGGAGCAGTTTGTCATTTAATAAAATATTGCACGTAACAATAAATAATATACACATACATAATTAATCGATAATAATATCTTCTTCACTGTAGCTGTCCATATCACTGTTGTCACTTGAGTCCTGAATATTTATAATAAAATCTTTTGTAACATTATTAACATTAATATATTCATCTTCTATATTAATCACATGACGCACACTATCAGCCCAATTTTCCGGTGTTATATTGTCCATTTCACTTTTTATTAACTCAATAACACTATCACTTACTGTCGGTGATGCATTGTTCCTTCTTACATTACTTTTTAATTGCCCCCAAATCAATTCTATAGGATTAAAAATACAATAATAAGGGTGCAATCGAAGTACATCATGTCCAAATTGTGTTGCCAAGTTGTCACACACGTATTGTTTTACAGGAGGCTTAATTTTTACAACATCCAATAATTGTTTTTTGCTGTACGATTCCTCGAAGTAGAGATCGTTTTTAATTAAATATTCTTGAATCTCGGCCTTCGTAGAAGAATTTGTCGGTATTTTTACACTTTGCCGCGAATGGTAACTAGCATTATCCATAACAATAACACTATTTGTTGGCAAATTTGGCAATAAATTCTCACTAAACCACTTTTCAAAAATATCTGCAGACATATTGTCATGGTAGTCTAACAAAATATTTTTTGTGTTATGGCCAGCTAAAAATCGCGCACCATTTATCCACCCTTGATCACTTCCGGCATGAAGTATAATAAATCGTTTTCCTCGTGCTGGTGGAACATTGACACTACAATCCTTTGAACCGTCTATCCAACTTTTTGATACTGTGTCGTGACTATCATACCAAGTTTCTTTCTAAATATATTATCGGACGTTTTTCAGCACAATATTTCTTTATATCACGTAAAAATTTAAAGCGCCATTCACGTATTCTTCTACTCTCCATTATAGTTTGCCGTTTATTAATTTTTTTAAATCGAAAACCCATATTACGAAGGGTCGAATGCAAAGTAGCCACAGAGCAATTTATATCGCATTTATCATCTTTTAGTCTCTGGTACAATGTACGTACAGACGGCAACGTTTTTTCAGTATACATCGTGTATATTTTACGTCGAATTATATCTTCTTCAAAAGAATTCACTACTCTCGACTTACCCGCGTCACGTCTTTTCTTTCTTGGTCTCAATTCACCACTTATTATATCACGAACAGTATTATACGGCACTTTCGTCATTTCACATGTTTTGGTTAAGGCCGAATTTTCATCTTCATTATCTTTTAAATAGTTATACACATTTTTAATTATTTCTTTCGCTTCTAGCGGCAAACACGTACGTTTAAGTTTTGCACAGCGATCTTCTTCAACGGGTAAACTATCATTATCATCTTCAAATGGTCGCCACATAGTAAGTGTCTATATAATTGCTCTCAGTACGAAAAGTAAAGTAATACTGATTTTAAAATTTTGAAAACTCATTTATATACGTTTGGTACGTCATTGCTAATCTTATTTTCCCTAATTTTAATCTATGGTCACAGCATGTTTCAACAAATCTTATTTGTTACTAATTTGTAACAATGGTCAAATACGTAATTTGATTCTGTGAATTCATTAGCTAACAATTTTGAAATTTCGTAATGCATAACAAAGATTAGCAAATTTAAATTTGTCGGAGTCCGACCCTTACGCCAGGTAGTGCTACATCCCGCTGTGCCTGGTCTACCACAGGCTTAGTAAGTCAAAGCAATAACGGTAGAATTCTGTACAGACTATAAGAGCTTTTGTTACCCTATGAGTAATACTAATCTCACAAATGACAAACGCTTAAAATTGGCGAGTGAAAGTAAATAGGTAATAATAATTTCACAATATTGAAATTTATTGTAGGGAAGCAAATAATAAAAATATTTAACTTTAAAATTATATGTATTTTTTCTCTTTCTGTAAACGTATGACACATTTTGAATCTTTAATTATTTTGTTACGGTTTTTAATGATGTCGTAAATATTTGTTATAGAAGTTTACAAGAATACAATAGTCATAGGGGTGAAAACTAATATCAATAAAAATATAAATTCTTCAATATAAGGTTTTTGGGTTGAAAATATAAAAATTTCTTTAGAGTTTTAAATTATATATTTATGCTCTCTTGTAATAAAAGTGTGCACACTTCGCACATCTTTTAAAGTTTTGTTATAATAATATGTATATATTTCGCTAAAAAAATTCTTAAAAACTAAATTGTCTTTATATGTTTTATTATACAAGCTTATATCTAAATCTAAATTATTCCTTAAACTATTTAATACTACATCCTGAATAAATTTTTTATATACAATACCTATATCTAAATAAATTACACTACATTCTAAAAATTTTGTACTTATAGCTACTTCTAATTCTATTAAACTATTTAATTGTTCTTTGTTTATTACTAAAAATTTACTGTCTATTTTATATTTAAGTTGGCCCTTAGGTAATACCGTAAAATCTACATTATTGGACCTATAAACACGCCCGACCGTCGCCTTTTCACTTTCCACGTGTTTTAAAAATTTAAAAATTGGTCCATGTCCACAATGTTAAAATAAAGTTTTTGAAGCACATCACCCACTAGTCGAATGGCTACTCTCATGTGGGGGTTGGGGTCAACTCCAACGGAGACGAAAGCTTTTCTGCTTTTCCCTAGAGGAAATGCAAACACATCCAGCAGCCGGTCATTGTTGTCCCCTATTTGCCTATTTCGCGGAAACGCGAAATTAGTCACCTCTGCAGAACCCAGTAACACATTTAGTCGGCCGTCTTCAATCCACGTAGCTGCGTCAAATTCCTCTTTAGAGTCATCTTCTTCCGAATAAACCATCCGCTGTCCGTACGGCTCGCTAATTACGGATTGAAGAAGTTCGCCGACGTTTAGAGGCTATTGACTTATCTTCTTCACGTCCTCTCTTCAACGGAATATTCAATAGGTCCGATGCTGCCTCCTCGACAATGGAATCGATGTCATCCTCTATAAACATGACTTCATCATCATCAAGAAAGGTTGCGTCGCTATCGTCAACCCTCCTAGATGATGATGGCGGCTCGGCTTCGTTGTCGTCGTCCTCCATGACGATTACTTCATTCGCCTCCTTTATTAAAATATTTTCTAATATGGTAATTTTTGGTCTGCCCTCCTTGGCTGCTGCTGGTGATGGTGGAGGCGACACGGATCCGTTTTTGAACACTACTACGTCGGGGTAGATATGAAATTTCTCCTTCAGGTCGGTCGCTGGTGAAGATGCTCCAGATTGATTGTTGATGCGGGATGAATCCATGGCGAATACTTACACAGTGTGTGGTGAGAAACTGTACACTGAACAAAGCTTTTTCGAACTTCTATTTTATATGCAAATGTCTTTTATCTTATGGCCACTAGTATTTACTTATTTTCTATAAGTAACATTACACATATCGATAATAAGGCATATTAATTTAAATTAGTATACCATTATTCAAAATTTCTATATTACTCAAAATATCATTAGTTTTGCAAATAGTTTTCAAACATCACGTCATTAAAGCAATTATCATTACCCCTAAATATTCATATTAGAATTTAAGTGACAGATAATGGGGCAGTTAATATTCCATCAGATACTGGACATTTTTAAAATCTATTCGAAAATAATTATCAGTCATTAGCAAATTCGTTTTACCCAAAAATAATTTCACAATACAATTTTAAGTGACAGATAATGGCAGTTAGAAACTCATTGATTTTTAAACTTGGGGTTTCGAATGCACAAACTAAACTAACCAATATATGCACACATATTTTCCTATCTATTTTTAAACAAATATTTATTTATTTATCTCAAATTCCTATCAATAATTAATAACAAACTTTCTCCCAATGCCGGCGCCTCCTCTTAATGAGTTTTTAATTAATCGGCGCTGAATATGGGTTTATACACTACTGACATTCAGTCAGAAGAAAATATAGGGCCGTATTTTCAACTCTTGGAGTATCGCTACTTCAGAAGTAGCGCTATTTCGATTTTTTAAATTTTATTTATAGACAAGAATAGGTTTCTTATTATTGTAATTGAAACCAATAATATTTAAAATAAGTGCTATTTACAATTTAATTTATTTTTATTTCTTTTATTTTTAACATTAAACTTGACATTTGACAGCTGAAGTAGCGATTTTTCGTAAGTAGCGCTACATCAAAGAGGTGAGAATACGGGAAATGTATTTCACAATATCGAATTTGAATGGCCTGGAGGAATACAAGCTCATCTTGGGAAATTTGATGACATCCAGACAAAAATGACTCTCTTAGGTAAACATATAGATGAATAATTAAAGATGTTAAATTGTACGTTCAATGACATGTGTGATGGCTTATGTGACTTTACAATACAAAATATTGCAAAATGTTTTGAACTCAAAGGTGACAATCCATTTTTTCAAAATTTAAGCCCTGCCGCACCTCTACGGTTTGCTTCCTGGAACTATGATAGTGTAACGCACACTGTGATGGCTTGGCCTTGGTCGGCTTAATAGTTTGTGACATAGGAGACATAGGAGACAGCTACATGTACCAAAACACTACCAGCGGGGACTATGTTGGAAGTTCAGTGTACCTACGACAAAGGGAAACCGGAGTACCCGGAGAAAAACCCTCCTCCCGAGTGATATTTATAGCATGTAAAGTCAATGGAACGGGGAACCGATCCGGCGACCTCAGTAATGCCGGTCTAGCAGCATAGCCACTAGACCACCACGTCGGGTGGACGAAAGGAAGGCCGAGATGAGTTATATACTAATCTAAAGATACGGTAGATGAGCAAAGCTAATGTGGACCAATGGGAATCTAGTTCGTAATGGTAGATTGAGCGTGTCGTGTTCCGAGAATCACCGGTTTCCACATGTGGCTCAAGAAATAGCCATCATCCCGATTGATGTTATTCGGGTGTTTCCATATTTCTAAAGTTTCCCTGTATTTACATCTGTAAAACTCAGGGACAGGAGCTAAAATGCTGGAATTTTCAAATAAGATGTTATGTCCTGTGTTGCGTTAGTGTTCTGCGACCGCAGATGTTAATATCATACCATTACGCAGACAGCGTTTGTGTTCTGACAATTTAGTGTGAACACTCCTTCCTGTTTCATCTATGTATACTGTGCCGCAAGAACAAGGAATACTATAAACACCGGGTGACGACAAGGGTTCGCGTTTATCTTTAGTTTGGGGGCGTATTTCTGAGATTTTTTGTGGAGACCTTAATATTGTTTTTATTAAGAATTCTACCTATTTTATCCGAGAATCCTTTAATGTAAGGGATAGATGCAAATGTTTCGGACGAAGTATCCACGGGTTTTTTGGGCAAAGGGTTTAATTGTCTATGAATTACATTATTGATTAATTTTACGTCATAGTTATTCTGGATTAAACTATGTCTGATGTGGTCAAGCTCCTGCTGTAGGATATCAGGTTCAGAGATTTTGATGGCACGTTGTACGAGTACGAGAGCGTTGACTACAAACAGCGTGCCCAAACTGTCCGTTGGGTTTACGATTAACCAGAACATCAAAAGGGGAGAGTTCTGTTATTTTCTATTCAAATAATACACAATTACAATAATTACAGCAATATATTTATTTCATTTGCTACATGAACAAAGCAACCATTGAAATTGAAATTTTAAAACAGTTTACTTACAAGAAAAAAATATTTAGACCATTACGTGTGTGCATAGTTATTATAAATATTTTGTGTTTTACCCACATTTAATTAAGTACATGTATTATTACTTAATGTGTAACTATTCCTTGATGAGCAGATGTTTTATGAACCTTTCCGGTAAAGGCTTTTATTATTGTCATCTTGAATTTTGGATTTTTAATTGTGTCTTGAATTTCTTGTACAATGTTTGATGCCATTTCTTCAGCTGTTTTTATTTTATGTATTCTACCTCTACGAGAATCTGTAGCAGCTTCAACAACATCAACAACAGCATCAACAACGTCCATAACCTTATCAGGATTACGAACTATATCTTTTCCTACCGTTGCTGCACCTCTTCCTACCGCTGCTGCACCTCTTCCTACCGCTGCTGCTGCACCTCTTACTACCGCTGCTGCTGCACCTCTTGCTATCGCTCCAAGTATTGACAGAAAAAAAACCGTTTTTGACGTACAAGTCCACTGTTTCCTGGCTGATGTAATTGAAGTTTAGATGGAACATATTCAGTACTGTTATCATTTTATCTTTGATTATAAGTTGGTCGATAGCTTGCATTACTTGACTACAGCCAATTAGGTAGATAAATAATAGCAAATACATGTTTCTGTTTACGCTTTTTACTTCTTGAAACGAGCAGAGCTTGTGCACTGATTTAGC
>OY720464.1:7113923-7183923 GCA_963082715.1 Harpalus rubripes
CAGCCAGCTTTGACTAAAATTGCAAATTTTACAAATAAAAAAATTCCAAAAATATGTCAAAATATTATTTGAAACACTTGAAGAAAAAATAGTATATGTCATTCGGAGTAGAACGCCCTTTTTGTGTTTCACCCAGCTTGCCAGGCCTCGGCTAGCGCCTCGGCCGCAATAGCTGGGTTCAACACAAAAAGACCGCTTTCTACTCCTAATAACATAATATACTATTATTACAGAAACAATTACTATTCTTAAAGACTGACGAATACATTCTGGTTAATATTACAGAATGATACATATTTATATTCTACAATTACATTGTGGAAAATTACAGAGCGATAACACAGTGATTCATTGATAAACAACAATAGTTCATATATAATTCCTCCCCTTCGAGATTGTTTATAAACGAATCTCTTTGTTTTTATTTCAGAGGATCTATATTTTTTAATTCAATTGGATTTTGTGATTCTTGTTTCTTCTGTAATTTTACCCTTACAAATATTTTATATAATATAAATGATATAATTGCAATTATTATGATAATAATACAAGTGTATAGAATTACATTATGTTTTTCCACTTGTTTTTGGAAAGTCAATATTTTATGTTTAACATGAGGGATTTCTATATAACTTATATTTCTAATATGTTCTTTCGTTATATTAATTCTAGGTGTAAAGGATGTTATGTCAATTTGACTTAAGCTAATTTCTTTTGCTTTAATTTCGTTATTAAATTGTTCATTGTCTATGAGACAATTTTCGGTATTTTTAAATTTATAAATTTTATTTATATTTAGTTCAACGTATTTGGATTTGCAGTTAAGAGAGATTGATTCTTTATCCGAAAATAAATAATATAGATTCGAATTGTATATTTTCTTTATAATTTTAGTATCCTCGAGTTCTCTATATTTACAGTTGTTATCCTTTTTGAATTTAATAATATTGACATAACATTCTTGCATGTTGACATAATTTGTTTTACAATAATTATTATCCTTCATTTTTATACATTTATCAATAATAAAGTATTGGTCATTTTTATGACTAAATAATATGAAATTATAATTTAACTGTTACAATATTGTGTTGTATATAAGGGACTGGGGTTAATTGGAATATATGAAGAACGTGTTTTTGAAATACGGGTAATATTATTAGATATTTTATATTATCATCATTTAGGGAACATCTTGAATTTATTAATTGTTGAATATTATAGAAATTTATGAATTCTATTTGCGTTATTTGTTTAATTTGTGAGAAAATGTTTTCTAAGTCTTCGGTAGGTATTTGTGAAGTGTGGAAAATACCTTCCAGACAAAAACTTAAAGAGTTTTCTATAGTTTGAGTAAGAAAGTTTAAGATTCTAACATTATCACGGATAAAATTAATTGTATATGTGGTAAGAAATATGTCATCCCATAAAATTTCTTGTTTGTTTATCAGATTTTCGATCTGTATGATTCGTGATTCCAAAAGTATTTGATTTTTGTTTATATTTTCAATTTTGTTATTAAATTCTTTAGTAAGGTCGTTTAGAAATGTAACTTGTGTATTTTGATTTTTTTCTAACATTTCTTGATTATTTTCGATTTCTTCGATAAGTGAGTCATACTTTTCTTTATCGTCTTGGTCCAGATTTCCAGTAATAATATTTATTATTTTACCTAGTCCGTTAAATAGACCACGTTTTTGTCTATGACCATATAATATTTTGATACGGTTGTTTAAATTCAAAAGTTCTAAATTTAGACTATTTAGTAGAGCATTAGATTCTTTGCGAATTTCTGGTTGAAGGTTTTGAATTTTTTCTTTTAATTTTAAAGCATTTTCATTTTGAACTTCTATGGATTCTTTAAGATTTTTAAGGTTAATATTATAGTATAAATATTTTTCTTCGTTAGAAATATAGCCATTACCTAATTGTAATAGATTTATGATTTCTTTCTGGTTGTCCCATAGTTCGATGGCGAATATGAATCTGTAACAGATTCAGAATTTTAATTTGTCTAATTTTACTTTACGATTTTTAGCTTTTCCTTTTATTTTGGTTAATTTTTTATCATCACATACTCTAAAATTTTGACTTTTTCATAAAGAGGTTTTTTTAAATTTTGTTAAAAGTCTTGGATTTTGTTTTAAATAGGCTTTTGTATTTTCTGGAATTTCAAATTTTCTATTTGGTTTGAATCGTTTTTCCTTTTCATTTTGTAATTTTAAAAATATCTTTTCTCTTTCCATTTCTCTTTTTGTTTTATGAAAGTTAATTTGTTCGACAGGTGTCTTTATTTCTTGGGGGTATTCGTTCTCGTAAGATTTACCGAAAAGTATTTCGTTGGGTGTAAGTTTTGTTATGGAATTTTTACTATCGTTATATGCGACAAGAGTTTTTCTTAATAATTCTGAAAGATTTTTATTTGGTTCATTTTTATATAAAATTCTTAAATGTTCTATTAATGTGGAATGGAGGCGTTCAATTGCGTTTGATTTGGGATTTGCAACACTTGTGATGTGAAGGTATATATTATTATTGTGACAAAATACGCGTAATAAGGAATTATCAAATTCTGTTCCGGAATCACAGATTAATTTTTTTGGATATGAATAGTTTGTGCAATACGTAATTAAATGTTCGATTACTTCTTTCCCAGTTTTCGTGTTCATTTTAAATATTTGAACATGTTTGCTAAATTGATCGAAGACTGTTAAAAATGTATTTTGATCTAATGTAAAAAGATCGACATTTATTATATCGAAAGGTTTTGAAGGAGTTTCCTTGAATATATCTTCGATTTTGATAGGTTTTCTGTCGTATTTGCATTGTTTACAGGTTTCACAGGAATTAATGAAGTCAGTAATGCATTGTATCATCTTTGGCCAATAATATAAATTTTTCAATTTTTCGTACGTCTCCAATATACCACGATGATTTGTTTTTCCATAATGATATGAAAATATAATTTCGTTTTGTTCGTCAATATTTTCAATGTCTTTTACCCATTGATTTACTTTTATTAAATTTAATGTATTTGGTTCAAAATTTTCTGATAAGTTTCTAGAAATTTCGTTTTCAATACTATCTTTAAAAAGACAATAGTAACGAATTTTAGGTACTACGTAAATTTTGAAGAACTCCATTAGCTCATTCTGTATGTTTTCTTTTGTGAGTGTAATTTCGAGCCTTTGTTTTGTATTATTGAATAATTTATGAATTTCAATTTTATGTTCAGAGCCTAAAGAAAATATAATTTGATTGTTTTGCTATATTTAAACGGTTATCAGTAAATTTTAAGCCGTTAATTGGATTTTCGGGGGCTGAGTGTATAGTGTCATTGTTACTACTATTTTCACCTAATAAAGATTGAATTTCGAGGTCGTCATTGGAATAAAAATTATTTTCAACTTCGTAAATTTTGACATGTACGCAGGTTTCTTGAAATACACTTTCAAGGTATTTTAAGAGTTCAGGTTTTGTTAGTTTATCTAAACCGCAGGAGAGTAATGGAATATTAATTTCATAGATGTCATTCAGGATTAAATAATCTCTTAATTGGATAAGTGATTTTTGAAAGATTTTTTTGTTGCAAGTGTCTGAAATTTTTTCTTTAGAGAACAGATGAATAATGGTTTTTTGATTATTAAAATTTTGTATTATAATCCTTTCTTTACTTTGCTTTTCACAAAAAAATTTACTTTGATATTTTATATCGACTTGTTTGGCTAGGCCTTTTCCAAATTTTACATCTTTACTGATGCAATGTGCAAATATTTTAGTGTTTGTTACATCGCCTTTATGGTATGAAATTTTAAAAGGCTCTCGAATGCGTGATAGGTAATCAGCAATTTTATTCGTTTTGCCGGATATATACTCAATTTGAAAATTGTACTCTGAAAGCTCTATTTTCCACCTCATCAATTTCTGGTTAGCGTTCTTCATATTAAAGAGCCAGACAAGTGGTCGATGATCTGTTCTAATAATAAATTTTCTACCATAGAGGTATGTTCGAAAATTGCTAATAGCCCATACTATGGCTTTGAGTTCTTTTTCTATTTTGCTATAATTTGATTCTTGTGAATTAAAGGTTTTACTTGCATAGCACAGGGGTTTTTCTATACCATTTTGATTTTGAGAAAGAACAGCGCCCATTGCGTAATCTGATGCGTCTGTTGTAAGGATAAATTTTTCATTAAAATCAGGAAATGCTAAAATTGGAGGGTTCGAAATTAGTTCTTTTGCTTTTTGAAATGATGCCAAATATTCTTTATTAGTGATATCGATTTGCTTACCTTTTTTCAAACATATTGTAAATGGTTTTGTTAATTTTGCAAAGTTCGGTATAAATCTTCGATACCAACTTAATTTACCAAGGAAAGACTTTATTTCTTTTGTAGTTTTTGGAATTTGAATTTTTTCAATAGCATCAATTTTTTTTAGGTTAGGTTTAAGGCCTTCTTTTGAAATAACGAAACCGAGATATTCAACTTCCGTAAGAAAGAATTCTGATTTGTCTGTTTGAATTTTTAAATTTGCTCTTTTAAGATAATCAAATACTGTACGGATGTTTTGAAGGTGCTCTTCGCCTGTGTTTCCGAATATGATAATATCATCCATGTAGACCAGACATATTTTTCCTATAAGATTACCGAGAACTTCATTCATACACCGTTGAAAAGTAGCCGGTGCATTTATAAGTCCAAAGGGCATACGAAGGAATTCATAATGCCCGCTTTGCGTTGAAAAAGCAGTTTTTTCTCTGTCCTTTTCTTTAACTAATATTTGATGGAAACCACTATGTAAATCTAGTGTGGTAAAGTATTTAGGTTTACCGATTTTATCAATCAAATTATCTATATTAGGAAGAGGGTATTTATCTTCTTTTGTCTTTTGATTAAGTTTTCTAAAATCAATTACAAGTCTTGTTTTGCGTTTACCGGACGCGTCTAATTTTTTTGGGACTATCCAAATGGGACTATTGTATGGGGATCTTGATTTTTGAATGATTCCTTCTTTTAGCATTTTTTGTATATGCTCCTCAATATCAGATTCATATATCTGGGGTATACGATAGTTTTTAGTGAATACAGGAATGTCATCTGAAGTATAAATTTCGTGTTCTGTGTGATTAGTATAGGTAAGGCGTTCACCATCTTTTGGAAAAAGACATTTATAGTCATTTATAATTTTATGAAGTTTTTCCTTTAATTTTACGTCTAGATGTGAATCTCTAATTTGTATAAAAGAACTGTTACTATTTAATCTAAATAAATTGTGAATTTTGAATAATTTATTATTCATAATAATTTCATCGGACAAAAGTTTATATTTGGTTTAGTGTCTCTAAGTATGTGAATTCCGAAAAGTAAATTACATTCATTGTGAAATGGTAAAATATGGAATTTGTAATTTTGACCGAAAATTTTAATGTTTGTTATTTCTGTGCATTTTACTTTTCCATTTGCTGTATGGAAAGTAATATATTCCTTTTGAGTTTTTAATTTATGAGTTTTTACGGTATTTGGTGTAATTAGATTAACATCGGATCCTGAGTCTATTAAAATTTTGATGAATAATTATGGGAATTGTTTTCAAATTAGATGACATTATATGTTTCCTTCGGGAGATTCTGGGTTTAATTCTAAAAAATCATTTTCTGTCAATTCAGAATTTGAATAAGAATTTTCTTCTTGATTTTCATAACTTTCTAAGGTCTCATCATTTTCGTCAGTATTTTCTTGCATATAGTTTTGTTTTATAGTTTGTGTGCTCATTGGGATCGTTTGTTTTGTAATACCAGACATTGGTGTTGGTTTTTGCTTACGACTTTCAAATCCGTTTTTCAAATTTTGACGCGCAAAGTTGTTTGGGCCTGAAGGTTTATGTTGATATTCCCTAGGATTAAAAGGTTTTTGTGGGAATAACTGCCCTGGGAATTTAGATGGAGGTATATTAGGAAGTGTTTTTTGTTGTGTTTGTTGTGGTGTATCTCTCAACATAGGTGATTTATGGTTAAGTTGTTGAGCGTAATTAAATTCATTTGAAAGAAGTAGTTCACATTCTTCCAAAGTTTTTGGGTTACGATTTATAAAGGAACCTCTTATATTGATAGGAAGTAACGATATAAAATGGTCAACAACAAGTATCTGCATGTCTTGAGTAACAGCACTTTTTTGAAGTGCTGTATATGTAGATAATTTAATTTTAGATTTAATTTTCGAAAAATTTTCACGAAATAATTTCAGTGTTAATTCGATATTTGTTGTTGATTTAGTTAACAATAATTGTCTTATCATAGTGAAGTATGTTGTTTTATCCTCAAAGTTTGTTTGGAGGAACAGTTTTATTTCCGACCAATCTTGAAAAGATTCACCGGCTAATATGAGTTTAGCTTGACCCGTAAATTTTGATTTTAATAAATCAAATGCAAATGTTTTTAATGCTGGATTAGTTATATTTAAAGAGTTTATGTAATTTACATAATTATCTACACTATCTATGAATGTAGCTAATAATCTGACGTCACCGTCATATTCAGATATGACAGAACCAAGAGTAATAATATCTCTGGGTGTGGTAGCCATATTTGTGTTTAAAATTTTAGTATTTAAATTATTTAAATTTAATCTACTAGGTCGTAGAAATATTTTGGATACGGCACTGGGTAACACTCTACGTTCCTCAGTGTTAATGTCTTTAAGACTTTCTACACTTTCTGAAGCACTAGACTCTGATTCTGAGTCAGTAGTAATCATAGAAGGTGTTAGTAAATAAGGGATGACTTACTGTATGAAGAGTAAGGCACAAGTGATCTTCATAATCATAGTTTAGCAAGCCACGTTAGATGAATGCAGGATATCGTGCCTGTTGACGGAGAATGACTCGTGGAAGATAGATTCTTCTCTTAGGAGATCGCACTGCGAAGATTAGTTTCACTGATGATTCAGGATTGACGTTTTTTTCTCACGATGAATTCGACTGGGCTGCACCCCTAGTCTGTTTTCTTCGACGTGGTGTAAAAGAACTTATTGGTATAGCCTTTACGGTCGAACTTTTTCCAGATACTCGATAAATCGATAACAATCGAAAGAAAATTAATTCTTCGAGTAATCCAACCCGACTGCGCCAAATATGTTTTTATAATTTTGTTTAGTTTTTAAAAAAAAAACTAAATTTACTTTGAAAACTAAATTTATTTCGAAAAACACTATTTTATTACAGAAACAATTACTATTCTTAAAGACTGACGAATACATTCTGGTTAATATTACAGAATGATACATATTTATATTCTACAATTACATTGTGGAAAATTACAGAGCGATAACACAGTGATTCATTGATAAACAACAATAGTTCATATATAATATATATATATATATATATATATATATATATATATATATATATATATATGTATATATATATATATATATATATATATATATATATATATATATATATATATATATGACGGATTCCATATTTGTGAGCAATATTCCAATTTTGAACGCACGAATGAAAAATATAACATTTTTAAAGTTCTTAACCTAAGAAAGGAACGACAATTGCGAATAATGAAGCCTAGATTTTTGTAGGCAGACCTTACAGTGCTATTTATATGGGCATTAAAAGAGAGTTTAACATCAAATATGACTCCTAAATCTTTAAATTCTGTAATTCGATCAAGTAGATGTTGTTCCATTTTATAAGAATAACAGGCTAATTTTTTTACGGAATAAGACATAATTTTACATTTTTTTTACATTGAAATGTAGTTTTGAAGATTTGGACCTCTCTAGAATGCTGTTTACATCCTCTTGCAGCATTAAACTATCTTCAGGTGAATTTATTATTTTAGATATCTTCATATCATCGGCATAGAGAAATACATCGGAATATTTAACACAGGTAGTAATGTCATTAATAAATAAGGTAAATAGCATAGGACCTAGGTTTGAATCTTGAGGTACACCAGAAGTAGGAGTATACTGATCTGAAAGGTAGTTATTATAATGTACTTGCATTTTTCTGTTAGTTAAATATGAAGAAATAAATCTATAAGGTTAGGGGAAAAGTTAAAAGTATGAGAAAGTTTAAAAAGAAGAATTGCATGATTAAGCTTGTCAAATGCTTTGGCGAAGTCTGTGTAAATTACATCTATCTGTCTATTGTCACGAAGTGCTCTTAGAGTTTTCTCAGTAAAGTTCATAAGATTAGTAGTAGTCGATCTACCTTTCATAAAGCCATGTTGTTGTGGTGCAATGAATTTCTGCGTTGCGCTATATATGTATTTGTAGATAACAGATTCAGAAATTTTAGAGAGATTAGAAAGAATAGAGATAGGTCTGTAATTAGATATATCACATTTGTCACCTGATTTATATATAGGTAACGAAAGAAGTTTTAAGAGAAGAAGGAAAAGTATTTGTAGATAAAGATAGATTGAATAATATGTGTAAAAGCAGAATAAATATATCTCGACATCTTTTCAAGATATAGGCGGGAATGTTGTCAGGACCAGGAGTACGTAACGGTTTAATGCTATTAATTGCCTGCCTAATATCTTCGGATATATTAATAATATTTATATAACCTCCGGAATCTTGTTTATGAATTAATGAAGAGGATGCAGCTTCTTTATTTTCATATACACTGGAAAAATAACTTGAAAATCCATGGACAATCTCAGGAGTAGAATTATATTCTTTGTCGTTTAAATGCATTTTACCTGGTATACGCGTATTATTTTTCTTCGCATTTATGAAGTTCCATATGCTAACAGGATTATCACTAATTTTGTTCTCAATAGATGATATGTAATTATAGTAAGCAGTGTTAATATCTTTCTTAATAAGAGCACGCAATCTTTTAAATTCACAATTATAAAACTCGAATTTATTTTTAATATAGAGCTTTCGATAATGTTCTTTGAGCTTTATATTGTGAATAATAGATCTCGTGAACCAGGGAGGAAAGTTAGATGACTGTTTACTACTGCTGATCTTAGGAATACATTGTTCGAAGATGCCGTAAAGTATTTCATAAAATTTGTTAAACGCGTCGTTATCCCAGTCGGTTTCAGACAGTAAGGTATATAGTAGGGTAAAATTTGCAGCTTTGAAGTTGTAAGTAAGTGAAGAATTAAATGTGGAGTTATTAGTTTTAAGAATGACAGGGCGTGGGCAGTGAATATCAAGAGCAGGGTGATTTGAGTCTTCAACAACAACTGGATCAGAGCAGTGTGCGACATTACAATGGTTACTTGATACTACTACATCAAGAATTCTAGAATTAGAGTTGGTTATTGAATTATACTGAGATGCATTCATAAAACTTAAAAAATCTCTGAACCTGCGTGACAAATGACAGCTAGAACCTTCGTCCACAGCAGTAACAAGATTTGTAATATTTATATCTCCAAGGATAATAAAATTATTGTTCATTGAGGGTAAGAAAGTTTCCAATGCGTCGAGCAAATACTCTAATTGAATTAAAGTAACAGGAGGGGGCAGTAAAAAACAATAAGAATTATATAGTTAATGGGAGAAAGAAAAATTTTTATACATAGAATGTCGGTTGAAGAGTTAGGATGAAGATTAATATTAATTAGAGTAGATTTAAATTTTGAATTAACAGCGCAAAGCACACCTCCACCAGTTTTTTTACCAGTAATACTTTTGTCTCTGTCATGACGATATACTTCATATACCGACGACAGAATTTCTGAATTATTTACAGCCGGTGTAAGCCAAGATTCAGTTATTGCAATAATATCATAGTTCAAGGAACTACAATTGTTATAAAAGCATTCCATTTTTGTGTTAAGCCCTCTAACGTTTGGTATAAAATATTCATAAATTGAATAGACTATATACAGAGTTACACTATTATTTTATACGAACTATACAAAATCGGACGGACAACTTCAGACAATTCAAAGCGAGTGTAGTAATTAACAAATAATTGAATGAATAAATCTCACAGAGAAAAAATCTGTCAAATAAAGTAAACAATGGACAATGTTGCTCCAGATAATATTAAAGGTATGTTTGTGTAACAATAATTAACAAGAAATTCAAAGTTCATCAATATTACTAGACAATGATAGTTTTTTAATGTTGCCATCCTCACACTTTAGGAAGATGTTGCCATCATAAATCCACACACTTTTATTTCCAAATTTTTTACACGCAGCTTTATATAAATTATGTCGGAGCCTGGTAAGATCTTCTGTAATTACGATGCCAGTACCTTTTAGTTTATTTCTATTTTTCAGGAACAATTGACGTGATTTGTACGATGTGAATTTGATAATAATACCACGTGGTCTAGGGGGCATATCACTAGGAACACTCGCACTTTTCACAGGGGGTTTGCCAACATGATGACATCTGTCAATAGATTCTGGGGAAACACTAATATTCAATTTGGATTTGGCAAGATCACGCACCTTAGATTCCGGATCCTCGGAGGGTTCTTCGGGAATACCAAAGACACGGACACAATTCCTCCTTGAATATTGCTCCAGTTTGTCGACCTCCTCTTCCAGATGTTGATTTTTAAGTACATATATATCTCAGTTATAGACAATACGATGTATTATACTGGTACTTAGGTTCATTTTCATTATCTGCTAAATTATTTTACTTTTATGCTTTTAAAACATGCCTACATACCTGACAACCGTACTGAGAAAAATTATATTAAAATATAAAAGAAAATTTTTCAATTTTAGTATTTAAGAATTTAATAACAAGGGGAATAACATATTAGATTTTTGCTAAAACTGATAACCCGGAAGTGATACTTTACTTGAAGCTCTGAACAGATTTTTGTGAAAAATATATTATGATATAATCTAAAACTTTTCAAATTTGGTATTTAAGACTTTTCTATAAAGGGGAATAGCATATTAGATTTTGGCTAAAATTGATAAACCGGAAGTGATACTTTACTTGAAGCTCTGAACAGATTTTTGTGAATAATATATTAAGATATATTCCAAAACTTTTCAAATTTAGTATTTAAAACTTTTCTATAAAGAGGAACAACATATTAGATTTTGGCTAAAAGTGATAAACCGGAAGTGATACTTTACTTGAAGCTCTTAACAGATTTTTGTGAAAAATATATTATGATATAATCTAAAACTTGTCAAATTTGGTATTTAAGACTTTTCTATAAAGGGGAACAGCATATTAGATTTTGGCCAAAATTCATAAACCGGAAGTGATACTTTACTTGAAGCTCTGAACAGATTTTCGTGATATACATATTGAGATATATTCCAAAACTATTCAAATTTAGTATTTAAGACTTTCAGATTAATATTCAGTTAAAATTTAAAACAAAAACTATTTAAATTAATGTACATAAGTATGAAAAATAACAGAACAGAGCAGAAGCTATTTAAATTAATGTACATAAAGATGAAAAATAATAGACTACTCTTGCCCTACGGCTTGTCACCCTAATTTTATTTAATTAATATAATAATAATAATAATAATTCTTTATTGTATATAAAGTATTTACACATATTACAATTGATATGTGTGAAGGTGGGTTATTTTTGCGGTTTATTTTATATCCTTACAGTTACAGTTCTGTATTTTGCAGAGATGGGGATGAGATGATGAAAGGGACATACACACAAACATCCATACCTTACCCGGGATTCGAACCCGGAACCTTTGGGTCGTGAGTTGGCTACGTTGCCCACTACACCACCCGGGTCGGTAATTTTATTTAATTAAAAATATGCCATTTGTAATTACCGAGAGGTATTGTTGGTTAAAAATATGTCATCTTTACACATTAATTTAGTTGACCGGAGGTAAAAAATATGAAGTTACGTTAGCCAGACTTTGGTTGTTTTATTTTATTGAAAAGTATTCCCTTCCAACATATATAATTTACGGAAGCCATTGTTTCGTCATAAAACATCATTTAAATTAGTTTGCGGGAGGTACTGGTGCTTTATTCCCATTTTCAATTGACGTGAGGTACTATTGATCTATCGCCATTTGTAATTAGCGAGAGGTATTGTTGGTTAAAAATATGTCATCTTTACACATTAATTTAGTTGACCGGAGGTAAAAAATATGAAGTTACGTTAGCCAGACTTTGGTTGTTTTATTTTATTGAAAAGTATTCCCTTCCAACATGTATAATTTACGGAAGCCATTGTTTCGTAATAAAACATCATTTAAATTAGTTTGCGGGAGGTGCTGGTGCTCTATTCCCATTTTCAATTGACGTGAGGTACTATTGATCTATCGCCATTTGTAATTAGCGAGAGATATTGTTGGTTAAAAATATGTCATCTTTACACATTAATTTAGTTGACCGGAGGTAAAAAATATGAAGTTACGTTAGCCAGACTTTGGTTGTTTTATTTTATTGAAAAGTATTCCCTTTCAACATGTATATTTTACGGAAGCCATTGTTTCGTCATAAAACATTATTTAAATTAGTTTGCGGGAGGTACTGGTGCTTTATTCCCATTTTCAATTGACGTGAGGTACTATTGATCTATCGCAATTTGTAATTAGCGAGAGGTATTGTTGGTTAAAAATATGTCATCTTTACACATTAATTTAGTTGACCGGAGGTAAAAAATATGAAGTTATCTTAGCCTGACTTTGGTTGTTTTTTTTTATTTAAAGTATTCCCTTCCAACATGTGTAATTTACGAGAGCCATTCTTCCATCCTTAAAGTGTTCCTCACGTCAAATACTAAACGACGGGAGCATAGTGATTTTTGTGTGACGGAGAAAGGTATACTGCAAGACAGAGACATCACGACATAGATTAATAAAGACAGGAGTGAATACTCACTTTTAAATATTAATTTTTTAGACAGAGAGGGGAATATGTAACTATTTCATTATAATAAACTCTCCTTCTTACTGTATTAATTTTTGTAAAACATAGTGTTGGGTCTGTAACATATCTCGGTGATCATAGAGTAATACAATAAGGAGTAGACACTTACTTTCAAAATTAATTTGTCTAAGACAGAGACAGGAATATATAACTATTTCATTCTAATGGACTCTTCTTCTTACTGTAATATATGTTGGGAAATATGGTGTTAAGTCCATATATATATCTCAGTTATAGACAATACGATGTATTATACTGGTACTTAAGTTCATTTTCATTATCTGCTAAATTATTTTATTTCATACTGTGTCGCATTTCCATGTTTACAATTGTGATTTCAGTCCGGTAAATGAGACTTTACGGTATTATTATTCTTTACCGTACTGTATCGTTGCTAAGCAACCAATTTCTTATTATGATAATTTATAATGAACTACGTGATGGAATAGAACATGTATGCTAAAATTACATCCTCTGTTATGTTTCTTACTTGATTTTCTTTTTTCCATTCCATGAAAAGCCGATATTCGTTATTATATCTATCTGCGGATTTTTTGGGGATCAAATTTCCCTTTGCTTCCGCAGATTTTAATAAAATTTGATCCGGAATATCATTTTCCATATTCATTTTTGAAAACGTTGCAAAACGTTGTTAGAAATATCAACAAAACAAAATTGGTTGCTATGGTATCATGACTATTTTATTTTTATTAAGACCCAGACGACATGATTGTTTTTAAAGAGAAAAAGAAAGGTTGAAATAAAGCAAACTTTCATCCAAAAATGCGACACAGATATGAAATAAAATGTTGTACGTCATACGTCCGTTAAATGATTTTCACGGTACTCATTTCAAAATTCCAGACTCGGCTCCTTCGTCGCCTCGTCCGGAAACATCTTATTCGTACCGTAAAAACTCATTTACCGGACTTATAACGTAAATTACTATTACTTTTATGCTTTTAATATATGCCTACATACCTGACAACCGTACTGAGAAAAATTATATTAAAATATAAAAGAAAATTTTTCAATTTTAGTATTTAAGAATTTAATAACAAGGGGAATAACATATTAGATTTTTGCTAAAATTGATAAACCGGAAGTGATACTTTACTTGAAGCTCTGAACACATTTTTGTGAAAAATATATTATAATATAATCTAAAACTTTTCAAATTTGGTATTTAAGACTTTTCTATAAAGGGGAACAGCATATTAGATTTTGGCTAAAATTGATAAACCGGAAGTGATACTTTACTTGAAGCTCTGAACAGATTTTTGTGAATAATATATTAAGATATATTCCAAAACTTTTCAAATATGGTATTTAAAACTTTTCTATAAAGAAGAACAACATATTAGATTTTGGCCAAAATTGATAAACCGGAAGTAATTCTTTACTTGAAGCTCACACAAGAGGATAATTAAAAAATCAAAAAATAAGCAAACTCCTCCTACCTGTAAGTGTACACTCATAAAATTTGCACCGGCTAGCTGAAAAAGAAAAGCGGCGGCTGGGTCTAGGGTATGTAATTTATTTCGAGATACAGGTATTCGCGACAATGAAAATTTAATAAAAAAGTGACAACTTAATTTTGAAAAAAAATACAAAACGAGCGGGTCTCGAAAAAAATTAGTGGGCGCCAGACTCTATAAAAAGGAAAGGAAGTTAGAGTAGAGTCCACTCTAATAAAGTTAAGTAAAGTAAAGTAAAAATATTTAATAAAAAAAAGTTTCTCACGCTGGAGAGTTACAATACAAATGAATTAATCAAACAAAGGCAAGGACCGTACGGCCTTTCCAGAGCCCGAATCTGGAAGGACGGGGGTCGGCGCTCTTGCTATCGCCACCGGTAACGTCGAAGAAAAAAAAATTGCGGCTTATACTTGCCCTGGAAACGGCGGGAAAAGTCTTCCAGCTGGGGGCTGCTCACAGGCTGGCGGAGAGTATAAATGGAGGGCTTGAGGTAACTTCTCCTGTCCGGCACTCGTAGAGAGAGAGCCGTTCGAGCCACTCCACCTAGGCCTTAAGGCTGGCTAGGATGCAGCCCCGAATAAACTGGGTTTCCTCAGGAGTTTGAAACAGAAAAATAATTTTTTTAAAAAGAAAATGTGAAAAAATCAAAAAAAAAACTTAAACTAATTTAGAACCGAAACGGAATATTGTGGCATATAAATCGAAATGCAGAATTTAGACAACCAAAAAATCTTAGCCGGGCTCGTGAAACAAAACAAACGCCTTTTTAAACTGAAATATGTCGCAGGAATTAAAGTAAGAGCTTCACTTATCCCACGGACAAAACCGCATGGGACGGAACCTGACTACTTTTAACTTGAAAAAAGGCTAATAAAAAGCCGCACAAAATAATCACAAAAAAAGTGCAAAGCTCTTACTTAAATTCCAGTTGCTGGTATCGAATACCAAAACTCGAAACCATATTTCAATCAGCCAAAAGTACTTTAAACAACTCGCAAAAATAAAAAAAGATGTCTGTCCTCTCTCACAAGTCTTTACCAAGAGCGCGAGAAGATTCTACGTTCTACATGTCTCCGGTAAACGAAAATAAGCAGTGATCCCATCAAAAGATAATAAAAAATCCCTTAATAATATCGTAGTAATATGAGAAATTTCCAAAACTATTTATAATAAATTTGGTAAAGTGTAGTAAATGAGAAATTTGAACATAGGAAAGCTATTAAAATAAGTTACCAAATTTAATCAAATTTAAAAATAAATTTAGTATTAAACAATTACATTTCTAGTTAATTTCTTGAAATAATTCGCCAAAAGACAACACTAGCTGTCACAAATAAACAATTTCCTAACCACAAAACGAAAGGAATCCAACGGAATGGAAAAATAGAAAAAAGGTGATTAGGGAATATGAATAGAGAAATAGGTCGCAAAAGGTAGGCTGTAACTAGATCAGTACTGTGAATCGATGCTCAAATTTTAGGTGTAGTAATGAAAATTTCGTAACAGGATGGGAACAAGAAAATTTATAAAAAAATAAGCGTAACAAACTACGTTTTTGTTACAATATTAAGATATATTCCAAAACTTGTCAAATTTGGTATTTAAAACTTTTCTATAAAGAGGAACAACATATTAGATTTTAGCTAAAAGTGATAAACGGGAAGTGATACTTTACTTGATGCTCTTAACAGATTTTTGTGAAAAATATATTATGATATAATCTAAAACTTTTCAAATTTGGTATTTAAGTCTTTTCTATAAAGGGGACCAGCATATTAGATTTTGGCTAAAATTGATAAACCGGAAGTGATACTTTACTTGAAGCTCTGAACAGATTTTTGTGAATAATATATTAAGATATATTCCAAAACTTTTCAAATTTGGTATTTAAAACTTTTCTATAAAGAAGAACAACATATTAAATTTTAGCTAAAAGTGATAAACCGGAAGTGATACTTTACTTGAAGCTCTTAACAGATTTTTGTGAAAAATATATTATGATATTTAAAACTTTTCAAATCTGGTATTTAAGACTTTTCTATAAAGGGGAACAGCATACTAGATTTTGGCTAAAATTGATAAACCGGAAGTAATACTTTACTTGAAGCTCTGAACAGATTTTTGTGAATAATATATTAAGATATATTCCAAAACTTTTCAAATTTGGTATTTAAAACTTTTCTATAAAGAGGAACAACATATTAGATTTTGGCTAAAATTGATAAACCGGAAGTAATACTTTACTTGAAGCTCTGAACAGATTTTTGTGAATAATATATTAAAATATATTCCAAAACTTTTCAAATTTGGTATTTAAAACCTTTCTATAAAGAGGAATAACACACTAGATTCTAGGCAAAATTGATAAACCGGAAGTAATACTTTACTTGAAGCTCTGAACAGATTTTTGTGAATAATATATTAAGATATATTCCAAAACTTTTCAAATTTGGTATTTACAACTTTTCTATAAAGAGGAACAACATACTAGATTCTGGCCAAAATTGATAAACCGGAAGTAATACTTTACTTGAAGCTCTGAACAGATTTTTGTGAATAATATATTAAAATATATTCCAAAACTTTTCAAATTTGGTATTTAAAACTTTTCTATAAAGAGGAACAACATATTAGATTTTGGCTAAAATTGATAAACCGGAAGTAATACTTTACTTGAAGCTCTGAACAGATTTTTGTGAATAATATATTAAGATATATTCCAAAACTTTCCAAATTTGGTATTTAAAACTTTTCTATAAAGAGGAACAACATATTAGATTTTGGCTAAAATTGATAAACCGGAAGTAATACTTTACTTGAAGCTCTGAACAGATTTTTGTGAATAATATATTAAGATATATTCCAATACTTTTCAAATTTGGTATTTAAAACTTTTCTATAAAGAGGAACAACATATTAGATTTTGGCTAAAATTGATAAACCGGAAGTAATACTTTACTTGAAGCTCTGAACAGCTTTTTGTGAATAATATATTAAGATATATTCCAAAACTTTTCAAATTTGGTATTTAAAACTTTTCTATAAAGAGGAACAACATATTAGATTTTGGCTAAAATTGATAAACCGGAAGTAATACTTTACTTGAAGCTCTGAACAGATTTTTGTGAATAATATATTAAGATATATTCCAATACTTTTCAAATTTGGTATTTAAAACTTTTCTATAAAGAGGAACAACATATTAGATTTTGGCTAAAATTGATAAACCGGAAGTAATACTTTACTTGAAGCTCTGAACAGCTTTTTGTGAATAATATATTAAGATATATTCCAAAACTTTTCAAATTTGGTATTTACAACTTTTCTATAAAGAGGAACAACATACTAGATTCTGGCCAAAATTGATAAACCGGAAGTAATACTTTACTTGAAGCTCTGAACAGATTTTTGTGAATAATATATTAAGATATATTCCAATACTTTTCAAATTTGGTATTTAAAACTTTTCTATAAAGAGGAACAACATATTAGATTTTGGCTAAAATTGATAAACCGGAAGTAATACTTTACTTGAAGCTCTGAACAGATTTTTGTGAATAATATATTAAGATATATTCCAATACTTTTCAAATTTGGTATTTAAAACTTTTCTATAAAGAGGAACAACATATTAGATTTTGGCTAAAATTGATAAACCGGAAGTAATACTTTACTTGAAGCTCTGAACAGCTTTTTGTGAATAATATATTAAGATATATTCCAAAACTTTTCAAATTTGGTATTTAAAACTTTTCTATAAAGAGGAACAACATATTAGATTTTGGCTAAAATTTATAAACCGGAAGTAATACTTTACTTGAAGCTCTGAACAGATTTTTGTGAATAATAATAAATAAATAAATAAATATATCATCACGGCATATTACCCATTGCCGGGTGTGCCAATCTGCTTTGTACACAGATATCGGCAATGATGATATATTTGCACCGTGCGGGCGCTTACCAGGCGTCACCTCACGCGCACTCATTGCTAAAGTGGAGAGTGCACCACAGGGGTCAATTTTGTGCCATTTAAAATTGGAAATATTTGGCATCGGTCGGGATCGAACTCGGTTCCCGAGATTCGCGACCTGACACTCAAGCACACGGCCACGAGACCCCATATAATAATAATAATAATAATAATAATAATAATAATAATAATAATAATAATAATAATAATAATAATAATAATAATAATAATTATAATAATAATAATAATAATAATAATAATAATAATAATAATAATAATAATAATAATAATAATAATATATTAAGATATATTCCAAAACTTTTCAAATTGGTATTTAAAACTTTCTATAAAAAGGAACAAGATACTAGATTCTGGCCAAGATTGATAAACCGGAAGTAATACTTTACTTGAAGCTCTGAACAGATTTTTGTGAATAATATATTAAGATATATTCCAAAACTTTTCAAATTTTGTATTTAAAACTTTTCTATAAAGAGGAACAACATGTTCGATTTTGGCTAAAATTGATAAACCGGAAGTAATACTTTACTTGAAGCTCTGAACAGATTTTTGTGAATAATATATTAAGATATATTGCAAAACATTTCAAATTTGGTATTTAAAACTTTTCTATAAAGAGGAACAACATATTAGATTTTGGCTAAAATTGATAAACCGGAAGTAATACTTTACTTGAAGCTCTGAACAGATTTTTGTGAATAATATATTAAGATATATTCCAAAACTTTTCAAATTTGGTATTTAAAACTTTTCTATAAAGAGAAACAACATATTAGATTTTGGCTAAAATTGATAAACCGGAAGTAATACTTTACTTGAAGCTCTGAACAGATTTTTGTGAATAATATATTAAGATATATTCCAAAACTTTTCAAATTTGGTATTTAAAACTTTTCTATAAAGAGAAACAACATATTAGATTTTGGCTAAAATTGATAAACCGGAAGTAATACTTTACTTGAAGCTCTGAACAGATTTTTGTGAATAATATATTAAGATATATTCCAAAACTTTTCAAATTTGGTATTTAAAACTTTTCTATAAAGAGGAACAACATATTCGATTTTGGCTAAAATTGATAAACCGGAAGTAATACTTTACTTGAAGCTCTGAACAGATTTTTGTGAATAATATATTGATATATTCCAAAACTTTTCAAATTTGGTATTTAAAACTTTTCTATAAAGAGGAACAACATATTAGATTTTGGCTAAAATTGATAAACCGCAAGTAATACTTTACTTGAAGCTCTGAACAGATTTTTGTGAATAATATATTAAGATATATTCCAAAACTTTTCAAATTTGGTATTTAAAACTTTTCTATAAAGGGGAACAACATATTAGATTTTGGCCAAAATTGATAAACCGGAAGTAATACTTTACTTGAAGCTCTGAACAGATTTTTGTGAATAATATATTAAGATATATTCCAAAACTTTTCAAATTTGGTATTTAAAACTTTTCTATAAAGAGGAACAACATAGTAGATTTTGGCTAAAATTGATAAACCGGAAGTAATACTTTACTTGAAGCTCTGAACAGATTTTTGTGAATAATATATTAAGATATATTCCAAAACTTTTCAAATTTGGTATTTAAAACTTTTCTATAAAGAGGAACATATTAGATTTTGGCCAAAATTGATAAACCGGAAGTAATACTTTACTTGAAGCTCTGAACAGATTTTTGTGAATAATATATTAAGATATATTCCAAAACTTTTCAAATTTTGTATTTAAAACTTTTCTATAAAGAGGAACAACATGTTCGATTTTGGCTAAAATTGATAAACCGGAAGTAATACTTTACTTGAAGCTCTGAACAGATTTTTGTGAATAATATATTAAGATATATTGCAAAACATTTCAAATTTGGTATTTAAAACTTTTCTATAAAGAGGAACAACATATTAGATTTTGGCTAAAATTGATAAACCGGAAGTAATACTTTACTTGAAGCTCTGAACAGATTTTTGTGAATAATATATTAAGATATATTCCAAAACTTTTCAAATTTGGTATTTAAAACTTTTCTATAAAGAGGAACATATTAGATTTTGGCCAAAATTGATAAACCGGAAGTAATACTTTACTTGAAGCTCTGAACAGATTTTTGTGAATAATATATTAAGATATATTCCAAAACTTTTCAAATTTGGTATTTAAAACTTTTCTATAAAGAGGAACAACATAGTAGATTTTGGCTAAAATTGATAAACCGGAAGTAATACTTTACTTGAAGCTCTGAACAGATTTTTGTGAATAATATATTAAGATATATTCCAAAACTTTTCAAATTTGGTATTTAAAACTTTTCTATAAAGAGGAACATATTAGATTTTGGCCAAAATTGATAAACCGGAAGTAATACTTTACTTGAAGCTCTGAACAGATTTTTGTGAATAATATATTAAGATATATTCCAAAACTTTTCAAATTTTGTATTTAAAACTTTTCTATAAAGAGGAACAACATGTTCGATTTTGGCTAAAATTGATAAACCGGAAGTAATACTTTACTTGAAGCTCTGAACAGATTTTTGTGAATAATATATTAAGATATATTGCAAAACATTTCAAATTTGGTATTTAAAACTTTTCTATAAAGAGGAACAACATATTAGATTTTGGCTAAAATTGATAAACCGGAAGTAATACTTTACTTGAAGCTCTGAACAGATTTTTGTGAATAATATATTAAGATATATTCCAAAACTTTTCAAATTTGGTATTTAAAACTTTTCTATAAAGAGGAACATATTAGATTTTGGCCAAAATTGATAAACCGGAAGTAATACTTTACTTGAAGCTCTGAACAGATTTTTGTGAATAATATATTAAGATATATTCCAAAACTTTTCAAATTTGGTATTTAAAACTTTTCTATAAAGAGGAACAACATATTAGATTTTGGCTAAAATTGATAAACCGGAAGTAATACTTTACTTGAAGCTCTGAACAGATTTTTGTGAATAATATATTAAGATATATTCCAAAACTTTTCAAATTTGGTATTTAAAACTTTTCTATAAAGAGGAACATATTAGATTTTGGCCAAAATTGATAAACCGGAAGTAATACTTTACTTGAAGCTCTGAACAGATTTTTGTGAATAATATATTAAGATATATTCCAAAACTTTTCAAATTTGGTATTTAAAACTTTTCTATAAAGAGGAACAACATATTAGATTTTGGCTAAAATTGATAAACCGGAAGTAATACTTTACTTGAAGCTCTGAACAGATTTTTGTGAATAATATATTAAGATATATTCCAAAACTTTTCAAATTTGGTATTTAAAACTTTTCTATAAAGAGGAACATATTAGATTTTGGCCAAAATTGATAAACCGGAAGTAATACTTTACTTGAAGCTCTGAACAGATTTTTGTGAATAATATATTAAGATATATTCCAAAACTTTTCAAATTTGGTATTTAAAACTTTTCTATAAAGAGGAACAACATATTAGATTTTGGCTAAAATTGATAAACCGGAAGTAATACTTTACTTGAAGCTCTGAACAGATTTTTGTGAATAATATATTAAGATATATTCCAAAACTTTTCAAATTTGGTATTTAAAACTTTTCTATAAAGAGGAACATATTAGATTTTGGCCAAAATTGATAAACCGGAAGTAATACTTTACTTGAAGCTCTGAACAGATTTTTGTGAATAATATATTAAGATATATTCCAAAACTTTTCAAATTTGGTATTTAAAACTTTTCTATAAAGAGGAACATATTAGATTTTGGCCAAAATTGATAAACCGGAAGTAATACTTTACTTGAAGCTCTGAACAGATTTTTGTGAATAATATATTAAGATATATTCCAAAACTTTTCAAATTTTGTATTTAAAACTTTTCTATAAAGAGGAACAACATGTTCGATTTTGGCTAAAATTGATAAACCGGAAGTAATACTTTACTTGAAGCTCTGAACAGATTTTTGTGAATAATATATTAAGATATATTGCAAAACATTTCAAATTTGGTATTTAAAACTTTTCTATAAAGAGGAACAACATATTAGATTTTGGCTAAAATTGATAAACCGGAAGTAATACTTTACTTGAAGCTCTGAACAGATTTTTGTGAATAATATATTAAGATATATTCCAAAACTTTTCAAATTTGGTATTTAAAACTTTTCTATAAAGAGGAACATATTAGATTTTGGCCAAAATTGATAAACCGGAAGTAATACTTTACTTGAAGCTCTGAACAGATTTTTGTGAATAATATATTAAGATATATTCCAAAACTTTTCAAATTTGGTATTTAAAACTTTTCTATAAAGAGGAACAACATATTAGATTTTGGCTAAAATTGATAAACCGGAAGTAATACTTTACTTGAAGCTCTGAACAGATTTTTGTGAATAATATATTAAGATATATTCCAAAACTTTTCAAATTTGGTATTTAAAACTTTTCTATAAAGAGGAACATATTAGATTTTGGCCAAAATTGATAAACCGGAAGTAATACTTTACTTGAAGCTCTGAACAGATTTTTGTGAATAATATATTAAGATATATTCCAAAACTTTTCAAATTTGGTATTTAAAACTTTTCTATAAAGAGGAACATATTAGATTTTGGCCAAAATTGATAAACCGGAAGTAATACTTTACTTGAAGCTCTGAACAGATTTTTGTGAATAATATATTAAGATATATTCCAAAACTTTTCAAATTTGGTATTTAAAACTTTTCTATAAAGAGGAACATATTAGATTTTGGCCAAAATTGATAAACCGGAAGTAATACTTTACTTGAAGCTCTGAACAGATTTTTGTGAATAATATATTAAGATATATTCCAAAACTTTTCAAATTTGGTATTTAAAACTTTTCTATAAAGAGGAACATATTAGATTTTGGCCAAAATTGATAAACCGGAAGTAATACTTTACTTGAAGCTCTGAACAGATTTTTGTGAATAATAATAAATAAATAAATAAATACATCATCACGTTATATTACCCATTGCCGGGTGTGCCAATCTGCTTTGTACACAGATATCGGCAATGATGATATATTTGCACCGTGCGGGCGCTTACCAGGCGTCACCTCACGCGCACTCATTGCTAAAGTGGAGAGTGCACCACAGGGGTCAATTTTGTGCCATTTAAAATTGGAAATATTTGGCATCGGTCGGGATCGAACTCGGTTCCCGAGATTCGCGACCTGACACTCAAGCACACGGCCACGAGACCCCATATAATAATAATAATAATAATAATAATAATAATAATAATAATAATAATAATAATAATAATAATAATAATAATAATAATAATAATTATAATAATAATAATAATAATAATAATAATAATAATAATAATAATAATAATAATATATTAAGATATATTCCAAAACTTTTCAAATTGGTATTTAAAACTTTCTATAAAAAGGAACAAGATACTAGATTCTGGCCAAGATTGATAAACCGGAAGTAATACTTTACTTGAAGCTCTGAACAGATTTTTGTAAATAATATATTAAGATATATTTTAAAACTTTCCAAATTTGGTATTTACAACTTTTCTAAACCGGAAGTAATACTTTACTTGAAGCTCTGAACAGATTTTTGTGAATAATATATTAAGATATATTCCAAAACTTTTCAAATTTGGTATTTAAAACTTTTCTATAAAGAGGAACAACATATTAAATTTTAGCTAAAAGTGATAAACCGGAAGTGATACTTTACTTGAAGCTCTTAACAGATTTTTGTGGAAAATATATTATGATATAATCTAAAACTTTTAAAATTTGGTATTTAGGTCTTTCCTATAAAGGGGATCAACATATTAGATTTTGGCTAAAATTGATAAACCGGAAGTAATACTTTACTTGAAGCTCTGAACAGATTTTTGTGAATAATATATTAAGATATATTCCAAAACTTTTCAAATTTGGTATTTAAAACTTTTCTATAAAGAGGAACAACATATTAAATTTTAGCTAAAAGTGATAAACCGGAAGTGATACTTTACTTGAAGCTCTTAACAGATTTTTGTGGAAAATATATTATGATATAATCTAAAACTTTTAAAATTTGGTATTTAGGTCTTTCCTATAAAGGGGATCAACATATTAGATTTTGGCTAAAATTGATAAACCGGAAGTAATACTTTACTTGAAGCTCTGAACAGATTTTTGTGAATAATATATTAAGATATATTCCAAAACTTTTCAAATTTGGTATTTAAAACTTTTCTATAAAGAGGAACAACATATTAGATTTTGGCTAAAATTGATAAACCGGAAGTAATACTTTACTTGAAGCTCTGAACAGATTTTTGTGAATAATATATTAAGATATATTCCAAAACTTTTCAAATTTGGTATTTAAAACTTTTCTATAAAGAGGAACAACATATTAGATTTTGGCTAAAATTGATAAACCGGAAGTAATACTTTACTTGAAGCTCTGAACAGATTTTTGTGAATAATATATTAAGATATATTCCAAAACTTTTCAAATTTGGTATTTAAAACTTTTCTATAAAGAGGAACAACATATTAAATTTTAGCTAAAAGTGATAAACCGGAAGTGATACTTTACTTGAAGCTCTTAACAGATTTTTGTGGAAAATATATTATGATATAATCTAAAACTTTTAAAATTTGGTATTTAGGTCTTTCCTATAAAGGGGATCAACATATTAGATTTTGGCTAAAATTGATAAACCGGAAGTAATACTTTACTTGAAGCTCTGAACAGATTTTTGTGAATAATATATTAAGATATATTCCAAAACTTTTCAAATTTGGTATTTAAAACTTTTCTATAAAGAGGAACAACATATTAGATTTTGGCTAAAATTGATAAACCGGAAGTAATACTTTACTTGAAGCTCTGAACAGATTTTTGTGAATAATATATTAAGATATATTCCAAAACTTTTCAAATTTGGTATTTAAAACTTTTCTATAAAGAGGAACAACATATTAGATTTTGGCTAAAATTGATAAACCGGAAGTAATACTTTACTTGAAGCTCTGAACAGATTTTTGTGAATAATATATTAAGATATATTCCAAAACTTTTCAAATTTGGTATTTAAAACTTTTCTATAAAGAGGAACAACATATTAAATTTTAGCTAAAAGTGATAAACCGGAAGTGATACTTTACTTGAAGCTCTTAACAGATTTTTGTGGAAAATATATTATGATATAATCTAAAACTTTTAAAATTTGGTATTTAGGTCTTTCCTATAAAGGGGATCAACATATTAGATTTTGGCTAAAATTGATAAACCGGAAGTAATACTTTACTTGAAGCTCTGAACAGATTTTTGTGAATAATATATTAAGATATATTCCAAAACTTTTCAAATTTGGTATTTAAAACTTTTCTATAAAGAGGAACAACATATTAGATTTTGGCTAAAATTGATAAACCGGAAGTAATACTTTACTTGAAGCTCTGAACAGATTTTTGTGAATAATATATTAAGATATATTCCAAAACTTTTCAAATTTGGTATTTAAAACTTTTCTATAAAGAGGAACAACATATTAAATTTTAGCTAAAAGTGATAAACCGGAAGTGATACTTTACTTGAAGCTCTTAACAGATTTTTGTGGAAAATATATTATGATATAATCTAAAACTTTTAAAATTTGGTATTTAGGTCTTTCCTATAAAGGGGATCAACATATTAGATTTTGGCTAAAATTGATAAACCGGAAGTAATACTTTACTTGAAGCTCTGAACAGATTTTTGTGAATAATATATTAAGATATATTCCAAAACTTTTCAAATTTGGTATTTAAAACTTTTCTATAAAGAGGAACAACATATTAGATTTTGGCTAAAATTGATAAACCGGAAGTAATACTTTACTTGAAGCTCTGAACAGATTTTTGTGAATAATATATTAAGATATATTCCAAAACTTTTCAAATTTGGTATTTAAAACTTTTCTATAAAGAGGAACAACATATTAAATTTTAGCTAAAAGTGATAAACCGGAAGTGATACTTTACTTGAAGCTCTTAACAGATTTTTGTGGAAAATATATTATGATATAATCTAAAACTTTTAAAATTTGGTATTTAGGTCTTTCCTATAAAGGGGATCAACATATTAGATTTTGGCTAAAATTGATAAACCGGAAGTAATACTTTACTTGAAGCTCTGAACAGATTTTTGTGAATAATATATTAAGATATATTCCAAAACTTTTCAAATTTGGTATTTAAAACTTTTCTATAAAGAGGAACAACATATTAAATTTTAGCTAAAAGTGATAAACCGGAAGTGATACTTTACTTGAAGCTCTTAACAGATTTTTGTGGAAAATATATTATGATATAATCTAAAACTTTTAAAATTTGGTATTTAGGTCTTTCCTATAAAGGGGATCAACATATTAGATTTTGGCTAAAATTGATAAACCGGAAGTAATACTTTACTTGAAGCTCTGAACAGATTTTTGTGAATAATATATTAAGATATATTCCAAAACTTTTCAAATTTGGTATTTAAAACTTTTCTATAAAGAGGAACAACATATTAGATTTTGGCTAAAATTGATAAACCGGAAGTAATACTTTACTTGAAGCTCTGAACAGATTTTTGTGAATAATATATTAAGATATATTCCAAAACTTTTCAAATTTGGTATTTAAAACTTTTCTATAAAGAGGAACAACATATTAAATTTTAGCTAAAAGTGATAAACCGGAAGTGATACTTTACTTGAAGCTCTTAACAGATTTTTGTGGAAAATATATTATGATATAATCTAAAACTTTTAAAATTTGGTATTTAGGTCTTTCCTATAAAGGGGATCAACATATTAGATTTTGGCTAAAATTGATAAACCGGAAGTAATACTTTACTTGAAGCTCTGAACAGATTTTTGTGAATAATATATTAAGATATATTCCAAAACTTTTCAAATTTGGTATTTAAAACTTTTCTATAAAGAGGAACAACATATTAGATTTTGGCTAAAATTGATAAACCGGAAGTAATACTTTACTTGAAGCTCTGAACAGATTTTTGTGAATAATATATTAAGATATATTCCAAAACTTTTCAAATTTGGTATTTAAAACTTTTCTATAAAGAGGAACAACATATTAGATTTTGGCTAAAATTGATAAACCGGAAGTAATACTTTACTTGAAGCTCTGAACAGATTTTTGTGAATAATATATTAAGATATATTCCAAAACTTTTCAAATTTGGTATTTAAAACTTTTCTATAAAGAGGAACAACATATTAAATTTTAGCTAAAAGTGATAAACCGGAAGTGATACTTTACTTGAAGCTCTTAACAGATTTTTGTGGAAAATATATTATGATATAATCTAAAACTTTTAAAATTTGGTATTTAGGTCTTTCCTATAAAGGGGATCAACATATTAGATTTTGGCTAAAATTGATAAACCGGAAGTAATACTTTACTTGAAGCTCTGAACAGATTTTTGTGAATAATATATTAAGATATATTCCAAAACTTTTCAAATTTGGTATTTAAAACTTTTCTATAAAGAGGAACAACATATTAGATTTTGGCTAAAATTGATAAACCGGAAGTAATACTTTACTTGAAGCTCTGAACAGATTTTTGTGAATAATATATTAAGATATATTCCAAAACTTTTCAAATTTGGTATTTAAAACTTTTCTATAAAGAGGAACAACATATTAGATTTTGGCTAAAATTGATAAACCGGAAGTAATACTTTACTTGAAGCTCTGAACAGATTTTTGTGAATAATATATTAAGATATATTCCAAAACTTTTCAAATTTGGTATTTAAAACTTTTCTATAAAGAGGAACAACATATTAAATTTTAGCTAAAAGTGATAAACCGGAAGTAATACTTTACTTGAAGCTCTGAACAGATTTTTGTGAATAATATATTAAGATATATTCCAAAACTTTTCAAATTTGGTATTTAAAACTTTTCTATAAAGAGGAACAACATATTAGATTTTGGCTAAAATTGATAAACCGGAAGTAATACTTTACTTGAAGCTCTGAACAGATTTTTGTGAATAATATATTAAGATATATTCCAAAACTTTTCAAATTTGGTATTTAAAACTTTTCTATAAAGAGGAACAACATATTAAATTTTAGCTAAAAGTGATAAACCGGAAGTGATACTTTACTTGAAGCTCTTAACAGATTTTTGTGGAAAATATATTATGATATAATCTAAAACTTTTAAAATTTGGTATTTAGGTCTTTCCTATAAAGGGGATCAACATATTAGATTTTGGCTAAAATTGATAAACCGGAAGTAATACTTTACTTGAAGCTCTGAACAGATTTTTGTGAATAATATATTAAGATATATTCCAAAACTTTTCAAATTTGGTATTTAAAACTTTTCTATAAAGAGGAACAACATATTAGATTTTGGCTAAAATTGATAAACCGGAAGTAATACTTTACTTGAAGCTCTGAACAGATTTTTGTGAATAATATATTAAGATATATTCCAAAACTTTTCAAATTTGGTATTTAAAACTTTTCTATAAAGAGGAACAACATATTAAATTTTAGCTAAAAGTGATAAACCGGAAGTGATACTTTACTTGAAGCTCTTAACAGATTTTTGTGGAAAATATATTATGATATAATCTAAAACTTTTAAAATTTGGTATTTAGGTCTTTCCTATAAAGGGGATCAACATATTAGATTTTGGCTAAAATTGATAAACCGGAAGTAATACTTTACTTGAAGCTCTGAACAGATTTTTGTGAATAATATATTAAGATATATTCCAAAACTTTTCAAATTTGGTATTTAAAACTTTTCTATAAAGAGGAACAACATATTAGATTTTGGCTAAAATTGATAAACCGGAAGTAATACTTTACTTGAAGCTCTGAACAGATTTTTGTGAATAATATATTAAGATATATTCCAAAACTTTTCAAATTTGGTATTTAAAACTTTTCTATAAAGAGGAACAACATATTAGATTTTGGCTAAAATTGATAAACCGGAAGTAATACTTTACTTGAAGCTCTGAACAGATTTTTGTGAATAATATATTAAGATATATTCCAAAACTTTTCAAATTTGGTATTTAAAACTTTTCTATAAAGAGGAACAACATATTAAATTTTAGCTAAAAGTGATAAACCGGAAGTAATACTTTACTTGAAGCTCTGAACAGATTTTTGTGAATAATATATTAAGATATATTCCAAAACTTTTCAAATTTGGTATTTAAAACTTTTCTATAAAGAGGAACAACATATTAGATTTTGGCTAAAATTGATAAACCGGAAGTAATACTTTACTTGAAGCTCTGAACAGATTTTTGTGAATAATATATTAAGATATATTCCAAAACTTTTCAAATTTGGTATTTAAAACTTTTCTATAAAGAGGAACAACATATTAAATTTTAGCTAAAAGTGATAAACCGGAAGTGATACTTTACTTGAAGCTCTTAACAGATTTTTGTGGAAAATATATTATGATATAATCTAAAACTTTTAAAATTTGGTATTTAGGTCTTTCCTATAAAGGGGATCAACATATTAGATTTTGGCTAAAATTGATAAACCGGAAGTAATACTTTACTTGAAGCTCTGAACAGATTTTTGTGAATAATATATTAAGATATATTCCAAAACTTTTCAAATTTGGTATTTAAAACTTTTCTATAAAGAGGAACAACATATTAGATTTTGGCTAAAATTGATAAACCGGAAGTAATACTTTACTTGAAGCTCTGAACAGATTTTTGTGAATAATATATTAAGATATATTCCAAAACTTTTCAAATTTGGTATTTAAAACTTTTCTATAAAGAGGAACAACATATTAAATTTTAGCTAAAAGTGATAAACCGGAAGTGATACTTTACTTGAAGCTCTTAACAGATTTTTGTGGAAAATATATTATGATATAATCTAAAACTTTTAAAATTTGGTATTTAGGTCTTTCCTATAAAGGGGATCAACATATTAGATTTTGGCTAAAATTGATAAACCGGAAGTAATACTTTACTTGAAGCTCTGAACAGATTTTTGTGAATAATATATTAAGATATATTCCAAAACTTTTCAAATTTGGTATTTAAAACTTTTCTATAAAGAGGAACAACATATTAGATTTTGGCTAAAATTGATAAACCGGAAGTAATACTTTACTTGAAGCTCTGAACAGATTTTTGTGAATAATATATTAAGATATATTCCAAAACTTTTCAAATTTGGTATTTAAAACTTTTCTATAAAGAGGAACAACATATTAGATTTTGGCTAAAATTGATAAACCGGAAGTAATACTTTACTTGAAGCTCTGAACAGATTTTTGTGAATAATATATTAAGATATATTCCAAAACTTTTCAAATTTGGTATTTAAAACTTTTCTATAAAGAGGAACAACATATTAAATTTTAGCTAAAAGTGATAAACCGGAAGTAATACTTTACTTGAAGCTCTGAACAGATTTTTGTGAATAATATATTAAGATATATTCCAAAACTTTTCAAATTTGGTATTTAAAACTTTTCTATAAAGAGGAACAACATATTAGATTTTGGCTAAAATTGATAAACCGGAAGTAATACTTTACTTGAAGCTCTGAACAGATTTTTGTGAATAATATATTAAGATATATTCCAAAACTTTTCAAATTTGGTATTTAAAACTTTTCTATAAAGAGGAACAACATATTAAATTTTAGCTAAAAGTGATAAACCGGAAGTGATACTTTACTTGAAGCTCTTAACAGATTTTTGTGGAAAATATATTATGATATAATCTAAAACTTTTAAAATTTGGTATTTAGGTCTTTCCTATAAAGGGGATCAACATATTAGATTTTGGCTAAAATTGATAAACCGGAAGTAATACTTTACTTGAAGCTCTGAACAGATTTTTGTGAATAATATATTAAGATATATTCCAAAACTTTTCAAATTTGGTATTTAAAACTTTTCTATAAAGAGGAACAACATATTAGATTTTGGCTAAAATTGATAAACCGGAAGTAATACTTTACTTGAAGCTCTGAACAGATTTTTGTGAATAATATATTAAGATATATTCCAAAACTTTTCAAATTTGGTATTTAAAACTTTTCTATAAAGAGGAACAACATATTAAATTTTAGCTAAAAGTGATAAACCGGAAGTGATACTTTACTTGAAGCTCTTAACAGATTTTTGTGGAAAATATATTATGATATAATCTAAAACTTTTAAAATTTGGTATTTAGGTCTTTCCTATAAAGGGGATCAACATATTAGATTTTGGCTAAAATTGATAAACCGGAAGTAATACTTTACTTGAAGCTCTGAACAGATTTTTGTGAATAATATATTAAGATATATTCCAAAACTTTTCAAATTTGGTATTTAAAACTTTTCTATAAAGAGGAACAACATATTAGATTTTGGCTAAAATTGATAAACCGGAAGTAATACTTTACTTGAAGCTCTGAACAGATTTTTGTGAATAATATATTAAGATATATTCCAAAACTTTTCAAATTTGGTATTTAAAACTTTTCTATAAAGAGGAACAACATATTAGATTTTGGCTAAAATTGATAAACCGGAAGTAATACTTTACTTGAAGCTCTGAACAGATTTTTGTGAATAATATATTAAGATATATTCCAAAACTTTTCAAATTTGGTATTTAAAACTTTTCTATAAAGAGGAACAACATATTAAATTTTAGCTAAAAGTGATAAACCGGAAGTAATACTTTACTTGAAGCTCTGAACAGATTTTTGTGAATAATATATTAAGATATATTCCAAAACTTTTCAAATTTGGTATTTAAAACTTTTCTATAAAGAGGAACAACATATTAGATTTTGGCTAAAATTGATAAACCGGAAGTAATACTTTACTTGAAGCTCTGAACAGATTTTTGTGAATAATATATTAAGATATATTCCAAAACTTTTCAAATTTGGTATTTAAAACTTTTCTATAAAGAGGAACAACATATTAAATTTTAGCTAAAAGTGATAAACCGGAAGTGATACTTTACTTGAAGCTCTTAACAGATTTTTGTGGAAAATATATTATGATATAATCTAAAACTTTTAAAATTTGGTATTTAGGTCTTTCCTATAAAGGGGATCAACATATTAGATTTTGGCTAAAATTGATAAACCGGAAGTAATACTTTACTTGAAGCTCTGAACAGATTTTTGTGAATAATATATTAAGATATATTCCAAAACTTTTCAAATTTGGTATTTAAAACTTTTCTATAAAGAGGAACAACATATTAGATTTTGGCTAAAATTGATAAACCGGAAGTAATACTTTACTTGAAGCTCTGAACAGATTTTTGTGAATAATATATTAAGATATATTCCAAAACTTTTCAAATTTGGTATTTAAAACTTTTCTATAAAGAGGAACAACATATTAAATTTTAGCTAAAAGTGATAAACCGGAAGTGATACTTTACTTGAAGCTCTTAACAGATTTTTGTGGAAAATATATTATGATATAATCTAAAACTTTTAAAATTTGGTATTTAGGTCTTTCCTATAAAGGGGATCAACATATTAGATTTTGGCTAAAATTGATAAACCGGAAGTAATACTTTACTTGAAGCTCTGAACAGATTTTTGTGAATAATATATTAAGATATATTCCAAAACTTTTCAAATTTGGTATTTAAAACTTTTCTATAAAGAGGAACAACATATTAGATTTTGGCTAAAATTGATAAACCGGAAGTAATACTTTACTTGAAGCTCTGAACAGATTTTTGTGAATAATATATTAAGATATATTCCAAAACTTTTCAAATTTGGTATTTAAAACTTTTCTATAAAGAGGAACAACATATTAGATTTTGGCTAAAATTGATAAACCGGAAGTAATACTTTACTTGAAGCTCTGAACAGATTTTTGTGAATAATATATTAAGATATATTCCAAAACTTTTCAAATTTGGTATTTAAAACTTTTCTATAAAGAGGAACAACATATTAGATTTTGGCTAAAATTGATAAACCGGAAGTAATACTTTACTTGAAGCTCTGAACAGATTTTTGTGAATAATATATTAAGATATATTCCAAAACTTTTCAAATTTGGTATTTAAAACTTTTCTATAAAGAGGAACAACATATTAAATTTTAGCTAAAAGTGATAAACCGGAAGTGATACTTTACTTGAAGCTCTTAACAGATTTTTGTGGAAAATATATTATGATATAATCTAAAACTTTTAAAATTTGGTATTTAGGTCTTTCCTATAAAGGGGATCAACATATTAGATTTTGGCTAAAATTGATAAACCGGAAGTAATACTTTACTTGAAGCTCTGAACAGATTTTTGTGAATAATATATTAAGATATATTCCAAAACTTTTCAAATTTGGTATTTAAAACTTTTCTATAAAGAGGAACAACATATTAGATTTTGGCTAAAATTGATAAACCGGAAGTAATACTTTACTTGAAGCTCTGAACAGATTTTTGTGAATAATATATTAAGATATATTCCAAAACTTTTCAAATTTGGTATTTAAAACTTTTCTATAAAGAGGAACAACATATTAAATTTTAGCTAAAAGTGATAAACCGGAAGTGATACTTTACTTGAAGCTCTTAACAGATTTTTGTGGAAAATATATTATGATATAATCTAAAACTTTTAAAATTTGGTATTTAGGTCTTTCCTATAAAGGGGATCAACATATTAGATTTTGGCTAAAATTGATAAACCGGAAGTAATACTTTACTTGAAGCTCTGAACAGATTTTTGTGAATAATATATTAAGATATATTCCAAAACTTTTCAAATTTGGTATTTAAAACTTTTCTATAAAGAGGAACAACATATTAGATTTTGGCTAAAATTGATAAACCGGAAGTAATACTTTACTTGAAGCTCTGAACAGATTTTTGTGAATAATATATTAAGATATATTCCAAAACTTTTCAAATTTGGTATTTAAAACTTTTCTATAAAGAGGAACAACATATTAGATTTTGGCTAAAATTGATAAACCGGAAGTAATACTTTACTTGAAGCTCTGAACAGATTTTTGTGAATAATATATTAAGATATATTCCAAAACTTTTCAAATTTGGTATTTAAAACTTTTCTATAAAGAGGAACAACATATTAAATTTTAGCTAAAAGTGATAAACCGGAAGTGATACTTTACTTGAAGCTCTTAACAGATTTTTGTGGAAAATATATTATGATATAATCTAAAACTTTTAAAATTTGGTATTTAGGTCTTTCCTATAAAGGGGATCAACATATTAGATTTTGGCTAAAATTGATAAACCGGAAGTAATACTTTACTTGAAGCTCTGAACAGATTTTTGTGAATAATATATTAAGATATATTCCAAAACTTTTCAAATTTGGTATTTAAAACTTTTCTATAAAGAGGAACAACATATTAGATTTTGGCTAAAATTGATAAACCGGAAGTAATACTTTACTTGAAGCTCTGAACAGATTTTTGTGAATAATATATTAAGATATATTCCAAAACTTTTCAAATTTGGTATTTAAAACTTTTCTATAAAGAGGAACAACATATTAAATTTTAGCTAAAAGTGATAAACCGGAAGTGATACTTTACTTGAAGCTCTTAACAGATTTTTGTGGAAAATATATTATGATATAATCTAAAACTTTTAAAATTTGGTATTTAGGTCTTTCCTATAAAGGGGATCAACATATTAGATTTTGGCTAAAATTGATAAACCGGAAGTAATACTTTACTTGAAGCTCTGAACAGATTTTTGTGAATAATATATTAAGATATATTCCAAAACTTTTCAAATTTGGTATTTAAAACTTTTCTATAAAGAGGAACAACATATTAAATTTTAGCTAAAAGTGATAAACCGGAAGTGATACTTTACTTGAAGCTCTTAACAGATTTTTGTGGAAAATATATTATGATATAATCTAAAACTTTTAAAATTTGGTATTTAGGTCTTTCCTATAAAGGGGATCAACATATTAGATTTTGGCTAAAATTGATAAACCGGAAGTAATACTTTACTTGAAGCTCTGAACAGATTTTTGTGAATAATATATTAAGATATATTCCAAAACTTTTCAAATTTGGTATTTAAAACTTTTCTATAAAGAGGAACAACATATTAGATTTTGGCTAAAATTGATAAACCGGAAGTAATACTTTACTTGAAGCTCTGAACAGATTTTTGTGAATAATATATTAAGATATATTCCAAAACTTTTCAAATTTGGTATTTAAAACTTTTCTATAAAGAGGAACAACATATTAAATTTTAGCTAAAAGTGATAAACCGGAAGTGATACTTTACTTGAAGCTCTTAACAGATTTTTGTGGAAAATATATTATGATATAATCTAAAACTTTTAAAATTTGGTATTTAGGTCTTTCCTATAAAGGGGATCAACATATTAGATTTTGGCTAAAATTGATAAACCGGAAGTAATACTTTACTTGAAGCTCTGAACAGATTTTTGTGAATAATATATTAAGATATATTCCAAAACTTTTCAAATTTGGTATTTAAAACTTTTCTATAAAGAGGAACAACATATTAGATTTTGGCTAAAATTGATAAACCGGAAGTAATACTTTACTTGAAGCTCTGAACAGATTTTTGTGAATAATATATTAAGATATATTCCAAAACTTTTCAAATTTGGTATTTAAAACTTTTCTATAAAGAGGAACAACATATTAGATTTTGGCTAAAATTGATAAACCGGAAGTAATACTTTACTTGAAGCTCTGAACAGATTTTTGTGAATAATATATTAAGATATATTCCAAAACTTTTCAAATTTGGTATTTAAAACTTTTCTATAAAGAGGAACATATTAGATTTTGGCCAAAATTGATAAACCGGAAGTAATACTTTACTTGAAGCTCTGAACAGATTTTTGTGAATAATATATTAAGATATATTCCAAAACTTTTCAAATTTGGTATTTAAAACTTTTCTATAAAGAGGAACATATTAGATTTTGGCCAAAATTGATAAACCGGAAGTAATACTTTACTTGAAGCTCTGAACAGATTTTTGTGAATAATATATTAAGATATATTCCAAAACTTTTCAAATTTGGTATTTAAAACTTTTCTATAAAGAGGAACATATTAGATTTTGGCCAAAATTGATAAACCGGAAGTAATACTTTACTTGAAGCTCTGAACAGATTTTTGTGAATAATATATTAAGATATATTCCAAAACTTTTCAAATTTGGTATTTAAAACTTTTCTATAAAGAGGAACATATTAGATTTTGGCCAAAATTGATAAACCGGAAGTAATACTTTACTTGAAGCTCTGAACAGATTTTTGTGAATAATAATAAATAAATAAATAAATACATCATCACGTTATATTACCCATTGCCGGGTGTGCCAATCTGCTTTGTACACAGATATCGGCAATGATGATATATTTGCACCGTGCGGGCGCTTACCAGGCGTCACCTCACGCGCACTCATTGCTAAAGTGGAGAGTGCACCACAGGGGTCAATTTTGTGCCATTTAAAATTGGAAATATTTGGCATCGGTCGGGATCGAACTCGGTTCCCGAGATTCGCGACCTGACACTCAAGCACACGGCCACGAGACCCCATATAATAATAATAATAATAATAATAATAATAATAATAATAATAATAATAATAATAATAATAATAATAATAATAATAATAATAATTATAATAATAATAATAATAATAATAATAATAATAATAATAATAATAATAATAATAATATATTAAGATATATTCCAAAACTTTTCAAATTGGTATTTAAAACTTTCTATAAAAAGGAACAAGATACTAGATTCTGGCCAAGATTGATAAACCGGAAGTAATACTTTACTTGAAGCTCTGAACAGATTTTTGTAAATAATATATTAAGATATATTTTAAAACTTTCCAAATTTGGTATTTACAACTTTTCTAAACCGGAAGTAATACTTTACTTGAAGCTCTGAACAGATTTTTGTGAATAATATATTAAGATATATTCCAAAACTTTTCAAATTTGGTATTTAAAACTTTTCTATAAAGAGGAACAACATATTAAATTTTAGCTAAAAGTGATAAACCGGAAGTGATACTTTACTTGAAGCTCTTAACAGATTTTTGTGGAAAATATATTATGATATAATCTAAAACTTTTAAAATTTGGTATTTAGGTCTTTCCTATAAAGGGGATCAACATATTAGATTTTGGCTAAAATTGATAAACCGGAAGTAATACTTTACTTGAAGCTCTGAACAGATTTTTGTGAATAATATATTAAGATATATTCCAAAACTTTTCAAATTTGGTATTTAAAACTTTTCTATAAAGAGGAACATATTAGATTTTGGCCAAAATTGATAAACCGGAAGTAATACTTTACTTGAAGCTCTGAACAGATTTTTGTGAATAATATATTAAGATATATTCCAAAACTTTTCAAATTTGGTATTTAAAACTTTTCTATAAAGAGGAACAACATATTAGATTTTGGCTAAAATTGATAAACCGGAAGTAATACTTTACTTGAAGCTCTGAACAGATTTTTGTGAATAATATATTAAGATATATTCCAAAACTTTTCAAATTTGGTATTTAAAACTTTTCTATAAAGAGGAACATATTAGATTTTGGCCAAAATTGATAAACCGGAAGTAATACTTTACTTGAAGCTCTGAACAGATTTTTGTGAATAATAATAAATAAATAAATAAATACATCATCACGTTATATTACCCATTGCCGGGTGTGCCAATCTGCTTTGTACACAGATATCGGCAATGATGATATATTTGCACCGTGCGGGCGCTTACCAGGCGTCACCTCACGCGCACTCATTGCTAAAGTGGAGAGTGCACCACAGGGGTCAATTTTGTGCCATTTAAAATTGGAAATATTTGGCATCGGTCGGGATCGAACTCGGTTCCCGAGATTCGCGACCTGACACTCAAGCACACGGCCACGAGACCCCATATAATAATAATAATAATAATAATAATAATAATAATAATAATAATAATAATAATAATAATAATAATAATAATTATAATAATAATAATAATAATAATAATAATAATAATAATAATAATAATAATAATAATAATAATAATAATAATATATTAAGATATATTCCAAAACTTTTCAAATTGGTATTTAAAACTTTCTATAAAAAGGAACAAGATACTAGATTCTGGCCAAGATTGATAAACCGGAAGTAATACTTTACTTGAAGCTCTGAACAGATTTTTGTAAATAATATATTAAGATATATTTTAAAACTTTCCAAATTTGGTATTTACAACTTTTCTAAACCGGAAGTAATACTTTACTTGAAGCTCTGAACAGATTTTTGTGAATAATATATTAAGATATATTCCAAAACTTTTCAAATTTGGTATTTAAAACTTTTCTATAAAGAGGAACAACATATTAAATTTTAGCTAAAAGTGATAAACCGGAAGTGATACTTTACTTGAAGCTCTTAACAGATTTTTGTGGAAAATATATTATGATATAATCTAAAACTTTTAAAATTTGGTATTTAGGTCTTTCCTATAAAGGGGATCAACATATTAGATTTTGGCTAAAATTGATAAACCGGAAGTAATACTTTACTTGAAGCTCTGAACAGATTTTTGTGAATAATATATTAAGATATATTCCAAAACTTTTCAAATTTGGTATTTAAAACTTTTCTATAAAGAGGAACATATTAGATTTTGGCCAAAATTGATAAACCGGAAGTAATACTTTACTTGAAGCTCTGAACAGATTTTTGTGAATAATATATTAAGATATATTCCGAAACTTTTCAAATTTGGTATTTAAAACTTTTCTATAAAGAGGAACAACATATTAGATTTTGGCTAAAATTGATAAACCGGAAGTAATACTTTACTTGAAGCTCTGAACAGATTTTTGTGAATAATATATTAAGATATATTCCAAAACTTTTCAAATTTGGTATTTAAAACTTTTCTATAAAGAGGAACATATTAGATTTTGGCCAAAATTGATAAACCGGAAGTAATACTTTACTTGAAGCTCTGAACAGATTTTTGTGAATAATATATTAAGATATATTCCAAAACTTTTCAAATTTGGTATTTAAAACTTTTCTATAAAGAGGAACAACATATTAGATTTTGGCTAAAATTGATAAACCGGAAGTAATACTTTACTTGAAGCTCTGAACAGATTTTTGTGAATAATATATTAAGATATATTCCAAAACTTTTCAAATTTGGTATTTAAAACTTTTCTATAAAGAGGAACATATTAGATTTTGGCCAAAATTGATAAACCGGAAGTAATACTTTACTTGAAGCTCTGAACAGATTTTTGTGAATAATAATAAATAAATAAATAAATACATCATCACGTTATATTACCCATTGCCGGGTGTGCCAATCTGCTTTGTACACAGATATCGGCAATGATGATATATTTGCACCGTGCGGGCGCTTACCAGGCGTCACCTCACGCGCACTCATTGCTAAAGTGGAGAGTGCACCACAGGGGTCAATTTTGTGCCATTTAAAATTGGAAATATTTGGCATCGGTCGGGATCGAACTCGGTTCCCGAGATTCGCGACCTGACACTCAAGCACACGGCCACGAGACCCCATATAATAATAATAATAATAATAATAATAATAATAATAATAATAATAATAATAATAATAATAATAATTATAATAATAATAATAATAATAATAATAATAATAATAATAATAATAATAATAATATATTAAGATATATTCCAAAACTTTTCAAATTGGTATTTAAAACTTTCTATAAAAAGGAACAAGATACTAGATTCTGGCCAAGATTGATAAACCGGAAGTAATACTTTACTTGAAGCTCTGAACAGATTTTTGTGAATAATAATAAATAAATAAATAAATATATCATCACGGCATATTACCCATTGCCGGGTGTGCCAATCTGCTTTGTACACAGATATCGGCAATGATGATATATTTGCACCGTGCGGGCGCTTACCAGGCGTCACCTCACGCGCACTCATTGCTAAAGTGGAGAGTGCACCACAGGGGTCAATTTTGTGCCATTTAAAATTGGAAATATTTGGCATCGGTCGGGATCGAACTCGGTTCCCGAGATTCGCGACCTGACACTCAAGCACACGGCCACGAGACCCCATATAATAATAATAATAATAATAATAATAATAATAATAATAATAATAATAATAATAATAATAATAATAATAATAATAATAATAATAATAATTATAATAATAATAATAATAATAATAATAATAATAATAATAATAATAATATATTAAGATATATTCCAAAACTTTTCAAATTGGTATTTAAAACTTTCTATAAAAAGGAACAAGATACTAGATTCTGGCCAAGATTGATAAACCGGAAGTAATACTTTACTTGAAGCTCTGAACAGATTTTTGTGAATAATAATAAATAAATAAATAAATATATCATCACGGCATATTACCCATTGCCGGGTGTGCCAATCTGCTTTGTACACAGATATCGGCAATGATGATATATTTGCACCGTGCGGGCGCTTACCAGGCGTCACCTCACGCGCACTCATTGCTAAAGTGGAGAGTGCACCACAGGGGTCAATTTTGTGCCATTTAAAATTGGAAATATTTGGCATCGGTCGGGATCGAACTCGGTTCCCGAGATTCGCGACCTGACACTCAAGCACACGGCCACGAGACCCCATATAATAATAATAATAATAATAATAATAATAATAATAATAATAATAATAATAATAATAATAATAATAATTATAATAATAATAATAATAATAATAATAATAATAATAATATATTAAGATATATTCCAAAACTTTTCAAATTGGTATTTAAAACTTTCTATAAAAAGGGACAAGATACTAGATTCTGGCCAAGATTGATAAACCGGAAGTAATACTTTACTTGAAGCTCTGAACAGATTTTTGTGAATAATATATTAAGATATATTTTAAAACTTTCCAAATTTGGTATTTACAACTTTTCTAAACCGGAAGTAATACTTTACTTGAAGCTCTGAACAGATTTTTGTGAATAATATATTAAGATATATTCCAAAACTTTTCAAATTTGGTATTTAAAACTTTTCTATAAAGAGGAACAACATATTAAATTTTAGCTAAAAGTGATAAACCGGAAGTGATACTTTACTTGAAGCTCTTAACAGATTTTTGTGGAAAATATATTATGATATAATCTAAAACTTTTAAAATTTGGTATTTAGGTCTTTCCTATAAAGGGGATCAACATATTAGATTTTGGCTAAAATTGATAAACCGGAAGTAATACTTTACTTGAAGCTCTGAACAGATTTTTGTGAATAATAATAAATAAATAAATAAATACATCATCACGTTATATTACCCATTGCCGGGTGTGCCAATCTGCTTTGTACACAGATATCGGCAATGATGATATATTTGCACCGTGCGGGCGCTTACCAGGCGTCACCTCACGCGCACTCATTGCTAAAGTGGAGAGTGCACCACAGGGGTCAATTTTGTGCCATTTAAAATTGGAAATATTTGGCATCGGTCGGGATCGAACTCGGTTCCCGAGATTCGCGACCTGACACTCAAGCACACGGCCACGAGACCCCATATAATAATAATAATAATAATAATAATAATAATAATAATAATAATAATAATAATAATAATAATAATAATAATAATAATAATAATAATTATAATAATAATAATAATAATAATAATAATAATAATAATAATAATAATATATTAAGATATATTCCAAAACTTTTCAAATTGGTATTTAAAACTTTCTATAAAAAGGGACAAGATACTAGATTCTGGCCAAGATTGATAAACCGGAAGTAATACTTTACTTGAAGCTCTGAACAGATTTTTGTGAATAATAATAAATAAATAAATAAATACATCATCACGTTATATTACCCATTGCCGGGTGTGCCAATCTGCTTTGTACACAGATATCGGCAATGATGATATATTTGCACCGTGCGGGCGCTTACCAGGCGTCACCTCACGCGCACTCATTGCTAAAGTGGAGAGTGCACCACAGGGGTCAATTTTGTGCCATTTAAAATTGGAAATATTTGGCATCGGTCGGGATCGAACTCGGTTCCCGAGATTCGCGACCTGACACTCAAGCACACGGCCACGAGACCCCATATAATAATAATAATAATAATAATAATAATAATAATAATAATAATAATAATAATAATAATAATAATAATAATAATAATAATTATAATAATAATAATAATAATAATAATAATAATAATAATAATAATAATATATTAAGATATATTCCAAAACTTTTCAAATTGGTATTTAAAACTTTCTATAAAAAGGGACAAGATACTAGATTCTGGCCAAGATTGATAAACCGGAAGTAATACTTTACTTGAAGCTCTGAACAGATTTTTGTGAATAATAATAAATAAATAAATAAATACATCATCACGTTATATTACCCATTGCCGGGTGTGCCAATCTGCTTTGTACACAGATATCGGCAATGATGATATATTTGCACCGTGCGGGCGCTTACCAGGCGTCACCTCACGCGCACTCATTGCTAAAGTGGAGAGTGCACCACAGGGGTCAATTTTGTGCCATTTAAAATTGGAAATATTTGGCATCGGTCGGGATCGAACTCGGTTCCCGAGATTCGCGACCTGACACTCAAGCACACGGCCACGAGACCCCATATAATAATAATAATAATAATAATAATAATAATAATAATAATAATAATAATAATAATAATAATAATAATAATAATAATAATAATAATAATAATAATTATAATAATAATAATAATAATAATAATAATAATAATAATAATAATATATTAAGATATATTCCAAAACTTTTCAAATTGGTATTTAAAACTTTCTATAAAAAGGGACAAGATACTAGATTCTGGCCAAGATTGATAAACCGGAAGTAATACTTTACTTGAAGCTCTGAACAGATTTTTGTGAATAATAATAAATAAATAAATAAATACATCATCACGTTATATTACCCATTGCCGGGTGTGCCAATCTGCTTTGTACACAGATATCGGCAATGATGATATATTTGCACCGTGCGGGCGCTTACCAGGCGTCACCTCACGCGCACTCATTGCTAAAGTGGAGAGTGCACCACAGGGGTCAATTTTGTGCCATTTAAAATTGGAAATATTTGGCATCGGTCGGGATCGAACTCGGTTCCCGAGATTCGCGACCTGACACTCAAGCACACGGCCACGAGACCCCATATAATAATAATAATAATAATAATAATAATAATAATAATAATAATAATAATAATAATAATAATAATAATAATAATAATAATAATAATAATTATAATAATAATAATAATAATAATAATAATAATAATAATAATAATAATATATTAAGATATATTCCAAAACTTTTCAAATTGGTATTTAAAACTTTCTATAAAAAGGGACAAGATACTAGATTCTGGCCAAGATTGATAAACCGGAAGTAATACTTTACTTGAAGCTCTGAACAGATTTTTGTGAATAATAATAAATAAATAAATAAATACATCATCACGTTATATTACCCATTGCCGGGTGTGCCAATCTGCTTTGTACACAGATATCGGCAATGATGATATATTTGCACCGTGCGGGCGCTTACCAGGCGTCACCTCACGCGCACTCATTGCTAAAGTGGAGAGTGCACCACAGGGGTCAATTTTGTGCCATTTAAAATTGGAAATATTTGGCATCGGTCGGGATCGAACTCGGTTCCCGAGATTCGCGACCTGACACTCAAGCACACGGCCACGAGACCCCATATAATAATAATAATAATAATAATAATAATAATAATAATAATAATAATAATAATAATAATAATAATAATAATAATAATAATAATAATAATTATAATAATAATAATAATAATAATAATAATAATAATAATAATAATAATATATTAAGATATATTCCAAAACTTTTCAAATTGGTATTTAAAACTTTCTATAAAAAGGGACAAGATACTAGATTCTGGCCAAGATTGATAAACCGGAAGTAATACTTTACTTGAAGCTCTGAACAGATTTTTGTGAATAATAATAAATAAATAAATAAATACATCATCACGTTATATTACCCATTGCCGGGTGTGCCAATCTGCTTTGTACACAGATATCGGCAATGATGATATATTTGCACCGTGCGGGCGCTTACCAGGCGTCACCTCACGCGCACTCATTGCTAAAGTGGAGAGTGCACCACAGGGGTCAATTTTGTGCCATTTAAAATTGGAAATATTTGGCATCGGTCGGGATCGAACTCGGTTCCCGAGATTCGCGACCTGACACTCAAGCACACGGCCACGAGACCCCATATAATAATAATAATAATAATAATAATAATAATAATAATAATAATAATAATAATAATAATAATAATAATAATAATAATAATAATAATTATAATAATAATAATAATAATAATAATAATAATAATAATAATAATAATATATTAAGATATATTCCAAAACTTTTCAAATTGGTATTTAAAACTTTCTATAAAAAGGGACAAGATACTAGATTCTGGCCAAGATTGATAAACCGGAAGTAATACTTTACTTGAAGCTCTGAACAGATTTTTGTGAATAATAATAAATAAATAAATAAATACATCATCACGTTATATTACCCATTGCCGGGTGTGCCAATCTGCTTTGTACACAGATATCGGCAATGATGATATATTTGCACCGTGCGGGCGCTTACCAGGCGTCACCTCACGCGCACTCATTGCTAAAGTGGAGAGTGCACCACAGGGGTCAATTTTGTGCCATTTAAAATTGGAAATATTTGGCATCGGTCGGGATCGAACTCGGTTCCCGAGATTCGCGACCTGACACTCAAGCACACGGCCACGAGACCCCATATAATAATAATAATAATAATAATAATAATAATAATAATAATAATAATAATAATAATAATAATAATAATAATAATAATAATAATAATAATTATAATAATAATAATAATAATAATAATAATAATAATAATAATAATAATATATTAAGATATATTCCAAAACTTTTCAAATTGGTATTTAAAACTTTCTATAAAAAGGGACAAGATACTAGATTCTGGCCAAGATTGATAAACCGGAAGTAATACTTTACTTGAAGCTCTGAACAGATTTTTGTGAATAATAATAAATAAATAAATAAATACATCATCACGTTATATTACCCATTGCCGGGTGTGCCAATCTGCTTTGTACACAGATATCGGCAATGATGATATATTTGCACCGTGCGGGCGCTTACCAGGCGTCACCTCACGCGCACTCATTGCTAAAGTGGAGAGTGCACCACAGGGGTCAATTTTGTGCCATTTAAAATTGGAAATATTTGGCATCGGTCGGGATCGAACTCGGTTCCCGAGATTCGCGACCTGACACTCAAGCACACGGCCACGAGACCCCATATAATAATAATAATAATAATAATAATAATAATAATAATAATAATAATAATAATAATAATAATTATAATAATAATAATAATAATAATAATAATAATAATAATAATATATTAAGATATATTCCAAAACTTTTCAAATTGGTATTTAAAACTTTCTATAAAAAGGAACAAGATACTAGATTCTGGCCAAGATTGATAAACCGGAAGTAATACTTTACTTGAAGCTCTGAACAGATTTTTGTGAATAATAATAAATAAATAAATAAATATATCATCACGGCATATTACCCATTGCCGGGTGTGCCAATCTGCTTTGTACACAGATATCGGCAATGATGATATATTTGCACCGTGCGGGCGCTTACCAGGCGTCACCTCACGCGCACTCATTGCTAAAGTGGAGAGTGCACCACAGGGGTCAATTTTGTGCCATTTAAAATTGGAAATATTTGGCATCGGTCGGGATCGAACTCGGTTCCCGAGATTCGCGACCTGACACTCAAGCACACGGCCACGAGACCCCATATAATAATAATAATAATAATAATAATAATAATAATAATAATAATAATAATAATAATTATAATAATAATAATAATAATAATAATAATAATAATAATATATTAAGATATATTCCAAAACTTTTCAAATTGGTATTTAAAACTTTCTATAAAAAGGGACAAGATACTAGATTCTGGCCAAGATTGATAAACCGGAAGTAATACTTTACTTGAAGCTCTGAACAGATTTTTGTGAATAATAATAAATAAATAAATAAATACATCATCACGTTATATTACCCATTGCCGGGTGTGCCAATCTGCTTTGTACACAGATATCGGCAATGATGATATATTTGCACCGTGCGGGCGCTTACCAGGCGTCACCTCACGCGCACTCATTGCTAAAGTGGAGAGTGCACCACAGGGGTCAATTTTGTGCCATTTAAAATTGGAAATATTTGGCATCGGTCGGGATCGAACTCGGTTCCCGAGATTCGCGACCTGACACTCAAGCACACGGCCACGAGACCCCATATAATAATAATAATAATAATAATAATAATAATAATAATAATAATAATAATAATAATTATAATAATAATAATAATAATAATAATAATAATAATAATAATAATAATAATAATAATAATATATTAAGATATATTCCAAAACTTTTCAAATTGGTATTTAAAACTTTCTATAAAAAGGAACAAGATACTAGATTCTGGCCAAGATTGATAAACCGGAAGTAATACTTTACTTGAAGCTCTGAACAGATTTTTGTGAATAATAATAAATAAATAAATAAATATATCATCACGGCATATTACCCATTGCCGGGTGTGCCAATCTGCTTTGTACACAGATATCGGCAATGATGATATATTTGCACCGTGCGGGCGCTTACCAGGCGTCACCTCACGCGCACTCATTGCTAAAGTGGAGAGTGCACCACAGGGGTCAATTTTGTGCCATTTAAAATTGGAAATATTTGGCATCGGTCGGGATCGAACTCGGTTCCCGAGATTCGCGACCTGACACTCAAGCACACGGCCACGAGACCCCATATAATAATAATAATAATAATAATAATAATAATAATAATAATAATAATAATAATAATTATAATAATAATAATAATAATAATAATAATAATAATAATATATTAAGATATATTCCAAAACTTTTCAAATTGGTATTTAAAACTTTCTATAAAAAGGGACAAGATACTAGATTCTGGCCAAGATTGATAAACCGGAAGTAATACTTTACTTGAAGCTCTGAACAGATTTTTGTGAATAATAATAAATAAATAAATAAATACATCATCACGTTATATTACCCATTGCCGGGTGTGCCAATCTGCTTTGTACACAGATATCGGCAATGATGATATATTTGCACCGTGCGGGCGCTTACCAGGCGTCACCTCACGCGCACTCATTGCTAAAGTGGAGAGTGCACCACAGGGGTCAATTTTGTGCCATTTAAAATTGGAAATATTTGGCATCGGTCGGGATCGAACTCGGTTCCCGAGATTCGCGACCTGACACTCAAGCACACGGCCACGAGACCCCATATAATAATAATAATAATAATAATAATAATAATAATAATAATAATAATAATTATAATAATAATAATAATAATAATAATAATAATAATAATATATTAAGATATATTCCAAAACTTTTCAAATTGGTATTTAAAACTTTCTATAAAAAGGGACAAGATACTAGATTCTGGCCAAGATTGATAAACCGGAAGTAATACTTTACTTGAAGCTCTGAACAGATTTTTGTGAATAATAATAAATAAATAAATAAATACATCATCACGTTATATTACCCATTGCCGGGTGTGCCAATCTGCTTTGTACACAGATATCGGCAATGATGATATATTTGCACCGTGCGGGCGCTTACCAGGCGTCACCTCACGCGCACTCATTGCTAAAGTGGAGAGTGCACCACAGGGGTCAATTTTGTGCCATTTAAAATTGGAAATATTTGGCATCGGTCGGGATCGAACTCGGTTCCCGAGATTCGCGACCTGACACTCAAGCACACGGCCACGAGACCCCATATAATAATAATAATAATAATAATAATAATAATAATAATAATAATAATAATAATAATTATAATAATAATAATAATAATAATAATAATAATAATAATAATAATAATATATTAAGATATATTCCAAAACTTTTCAAATTGGTATTTAAAACTTTCTATAAAAAGGGACAAGATACTAGATTCTGGCCAAGATTGATAAACCGGAAGTAATACTTTACTTGAAGCTCTGAACAGATTTTTGTGAATAATAATAAATAAATAAATAAATACATCATCACGTTATATTACCCATTGCCGGGTGTGCCAATCTGCTTTGTACACAGATATCGGCAATGATGATATATTTGCACCGTGCGGGCGCTTACCAGGCGTCACCTCACGCGCACTCATTGCTAAAGTGGAGAGTGCACCACAGGGGTCAATTTTGTGCCATTTAAAATTGGAAATATTTGGCATCGGTCGGGATCGAACTCGGTTCCCGAGATTCGCGACCTGACACTCAAGCACACGGCCACGAGACCCCATATAATAATAATAATAATAATAATAATAATAATAATAATAATAATAATAATAATAATAATTATAATAATAATAATAATAATAATAATAATAATAATAATAATAATAATAATAATATATTAAGATATATTCCAAAACTTTTCAAATTGGTATTTAAAACTTTCTATAAAAAGGGACAAGATACTAGATTCTGGCCAAGATTGATAAACCGGAAGTAATACTTTACTTGAAGCTCTGAACAGATTTTTGTGAATAATATATTAAGATATATTTTAAAACTTTCCAAATTTGGTATTTACAACTTTTCTAAACCGGAAGTAATACTTTACTTGAAGCTCTGAACAGATTTTTGTGAATAATATATTAAGATATATTCCAAAACTTTTCAAATTTGGTATTTAAAACTTTTCTATAAAGAGGAACAACATATTAAATTTTAGCTAAAAGTGATAAACCGGAAGTGATACTTTACTTGAAGCTCTTAACAGATTTTTGTGGAAAATATATTATGATATAATCTAAAACTTTTAAAATTTGGTATTTAGGTCTTTCCTATAAAGGGGATCAACATATTAGATTTTGGCTAAAATTGATAAACCGGAAGTAATACTTTACTTGAAGCTCTAAACAGATTTTTGTGAATAATATATTTAGATATATTCCAAATCTTTTCAAATTTGGTAATTAGAACTTTTCTATAAAGAGGAACAACATATTAGATTTTGGCTAAAATTGATAAACCGGAAGTAATACTTTACTTGAAGCTCTAAACAGATTTTTGTGAATAATATATTAAGATATATTCCAAAACTTTTCAAATTTGGTATTTAAAACTTTTCTATAAAGAGGAACATATTAGATTTTGGCCAAAATTGATAAACCGGAAGTAATACTTTACTTGAAGCTCTGAACAGATTTTTGTGAATAATATATTAAGATATATTCCAAAACTTTTCAAATTTGGTATTTAAAACTTTTCTATAAAGAGGAACAACATATTAGATTTTGGCTAAAATTGATAAACCGGAAGTAATACTTTACTTGAAGCTCTGAACAGATTTTTGTGAATAATATATTAAGATATATTCCAAAACTTTTCAAATTTGGTATTTAAAACTTTTCTATAAAGAGGAACATATTAGATTTTGGCCAAAATTGATAAACCGGAAGTAATACTTTACTTGAAGCTCTGAACAGATTTTTGTGAATAATATATTAAGATATATTCCAAAACTTTTCAAATTTGGTATTTAAAACTTTTCTATAAAGAGGAACAACATATTAGATTTTGGCTAAAATTGATAAACCGGAAGTAATACTTTACTTGAAGCTCTGAACAGATTTTTGTGAATAATATATTAAGATATATTCCAAAACTTTTCAAATTTGGTATTTAAAACTTTTCTATAAAGAGGAACATATTAGATTTTGGCCAAAATTGATAAACCGGAAGTAATACTTTACTTGAAGCTCTGAACAGATTTTTGTGAATAATAATAAATAAATAAATAAATACATCATCACGTTATATTACCCATTGCCGGGTGTGCCAATCTGCTTTGTACACAGATATCGGCAATGATGATATATTTGCACCGTGCGGGCGCTTACCAGGCGTCACCTCACGCGCACTCATTGCTAAAGTGGAGAGTGCACCACAGGGGTCAATTTTGTGCCATTTAAAATTGGAAATATTTGGCATCGGTCGGGATCGAACTCGGTTCCCGAGATTCGCGACCTGACACTCAAGCACACGGCCACGAGACCCCATATAATAATAATAATAATAATAATAATAATAATAATAATAATAATAATAATAATAATAATAATAATAATAATAATAATAATTATAATAATAATAATAATAATAATAATAATAATAATAATAATAATAATAATATATTAAGATATATTCCAAAACTTTTCAAATTGGTATTTAAAACTTTCTATAAAAAGGAACAAGATACTAGATTCTGGCCAAGATTGATAAACCGGAAGTAATACTTTACTTGAAGCTCTGAACAGATTTTTGTGAATAATAATAAATAAATAAATAAATATATCATCACGGCATATTACCCATTGCCGGGTGTGCCAATCTGCTTTGTACACAGATATCGGCAATGATGATATATTTGCACCGTGCGGGCGCTTACCAGGCGTCACCTCACGCGCACTCATTGCTAAAGTGGAGAGTGCACCACAGGGGTCAATTTTGTGCCATTTAAAATTGGAAATATTTGGCATCGGTCGGGATCGAACTCGGTTCCCGAGATTCGCGACCTGACACTCAAGCACACGGCCACGAGACCCCATATAATAATAATAATAATAATAATAATAATAATAATAATAATAATAATAATAATAATAATAATAATAATAATAATAATAATAATTATAATAATAATAATAATAATAATAATAATAATAATAATAATAATAATAATATATTAAGATATATTCCAAAACTTTTCAAATTGGTATTTAAAACTTTCTATAAAAAGGAACAAGATACTAGATTCTGGCCAAGATTGATAAACCGGAAGTAATACTTTACTTGAAGCTCTGAACAGATTTTTGTGAATAATATATTAAGATATATTTTAAAACTTTCCAAATTTGGTATTTACAACTTTTCTAAACCGGAAGTAATACTTTACTTGAAGCTCTGAACAGATTTTTGTGAATAATATATTAAGATATATTCCAAAACTTTTCAAATTTGGTATTTAAAACTTTTCTATAAAGAGGAACAACATATTAAATTTTAGCTAAAAGTGATAAACCGGAAGTGATACTTTACTTGAAGCTCTTAACAGATTTTTGTGGAAAATATATTATGATATAATCTAAAACTTTTAAAATTTGGTATTTAGGTCTTTCCTATAAAGGGGATCAACATATTAGATTTTGGCTAAAATTGATAAACCGGAAGTAATACTTTACTTGAAGCTCTAAACAGATTTTTGTGAATAATATATTTAGATATATTCCAAATCTTTTCAAATTTGGTAATTAGAACTTTTCTATAAAGAGGAACAACATATTAGATTTTGGCTAAAATTGATAAACCGGAAGTAATACTTTACTTGAAGCTCTAAACAGATTTTTGTGAATAATATATTAAGATATATTCCAAAACTTTTCAAATTTGGTATTTAAAACTTTTCTATAAAGAGGAACATATTAGATTTTGGCCAAAATTGATAAACCGGAAGTAATACTTTACTTGAAGCTCTGAACAGATTTTTGTGAATAATATATTAAGATATATTCCAAAACTTTTCAAATTTGGTATTTAAAACTTTTCTATAAAGAGGAACAACATATTAGATTTTGGCTAAAATTGATAAACCGGAAGTAATACTTTACTTGAAGCTCTGAACAGATTTTTGTGAATAATATATTAAGATATATTCCAAAACTTTTCAAATTTGGTATTTAAAACTTTTCTATAAAGAGGAACATATTAGATTTTGGCCAAAATTGATAAACCGGAAGTAATACTTTACTTGAAGCTCTGAACAGATTTTTGTGAATAATATATTAAGATATATTCCAAAACTTTTCAAATTTGGTATTTAAAACTTTTCTATAAAGAGGAACAACATATAAGATTTTGGCTAAAATTGATAAACCGGAAGTAATACTTTACTTGAAGCTCTGAACAGATTTTTGTGAATAATATATTAAGATATATTCCAAAACTTTTCAAATTTGGTATTTAAAACTTTTCTATAAAGAGGAACATATTAGATTTTGGCCAAAATTGATAAACCGGAAGTAATACTTTACTTGAAGCTCTGAACAGATTTTTGTGAATAATATATTAAGATATATTCCAAAACTTTTCAAATTTGGTATTTAAAACTTTTCTATAAAGAGGAACAACATATTAGATTTTGGCTAAAATTGATAAACCGGAAGTAATACTTTACTTGAAGCTCTGAACAGATTTTTGTGAATAATATATTAAGATATATTCCAAAACTTTTCAAATTTGGTATTTAAAACTTTTCTATAAAGAGGAACATATTAGATTTTGGCCAAAATTGATAAACCGGAAGTAATACTTTACTTGAAGCTCTGAACAGATTTTTGTGAATAATATATTAAGATATATTCCAAAACTTTTCAAATTTGGTATTTAAAACTTTTCTATAAAGAGGAACAACATATAAGATTTTGGCTAAAATTGATAAACCGGAAGTAATACTTTACTTGAAGCTCTGAACAGATTTTTGTGAATAATATATTAAGATATATTCCAAAACTTTTCAAATTTGGTATTTAAAACTTTTCTATAAAGAGGAACATATTAGATTTTGGCCAAAATTGATAAACCGGAAGTAATACTTTACTTGAAGCTCTGAACAGATTTTTGTGAATAATATATTAAGATATATTCCAAAACTTTTCAAATTTGGTATTTAAAACTTTTCTATAAAGAGGAACAACATATTAGATTTTGGCTAAAATTGATAAACCGGAAGTAATACTTTACTTGAAGCTCTGAACAGATTTTTGTGAATAATATATTAAGATATATTCCAAAACTTTTCAAATTTGGTATTTAAAACTTTTCTATAAAGAGGAACATATTAGATTTTGGCCAAAATTGATAAACCGGAAGTAATACTTTACTTGAAGCTCTGAACAGATTTTTGTGAATAATATATTAAGATATATTCCAAAACTTATCAAATTTGGTATTTAAAACTTTTCTATAAAGAGGAACATATTAGATTTTGGCCAAAATTGATAAACCGGAAGTAATACTTTACTTGAAGCTCTGAACAGATTTTTGTGAATAATAATAAATAAATAAATAAATACATCATCACGTTATATTACCCATTGCCGGGTGTGCCAATCTGCTTTGTACACAGATATCGGCAATGATGATATATTTGCACCGTGCGGGCGCTTACCAGGCGTCACCTCACGCGCACTCATTGCTAAAGTGGAGAGTGCACCACAGGGGTCAATTTTGTGCCATTTAAAATTGGAAATATTTGGCATCGGTCGGGATCGAACTCGGTTCCCGAGATTCGCGACCTGACACTCAAGCACACGGCCACGAGACCCCATATAATAATAATAATAATAATAATAATAATAATAATAATAATAATAATAATAATAATAATAATAATTATAATAATAATAATAATAATAATAATAATAATAATAATAATAATAATAATAATAATAATAATAATATATTAAGATATATTCCAAAACTTTTCAAATTGGTATTTAAAACTTTCTATAAAAAGGAACAAGATACTAGATTCTGGCCAAGATTGATAAACCGGAAGTAATACTTTACTTGAAGCTCTGAACAGATTTTTGTGAATAATATATTAAGATATATTTTAAAACTTTCCAAATTTGGTATTTACAACTTTTCTAAACCGGAAGTAATACTTTACTTGAAGCTCTGAACAGATTTTTGTGAATAATATATTAAGATATATTCCAAAACTTTTCAAATTTGGTATTTAAAACTTTTCTATAAAGAGGAACAACATATTAGATTTTGGCTAAAATTGATAAACCGGAAGTAATACTTTACTTGAAGCTCTGAACAGCTTTTTGTGAATAATATATTAAGATATATTCCAAAACTTTTCAAATTTGGTATTTAAAACTTTTCTATAAAGAGGAACAACATATTAGATTTTGGCTAAAATTTATAAACCGGAAGTAATACTTTACTTGAAGCTCTGAACAGATTTTTGTGAATAATAATAAATAAATAAATAAATATATCATCACGGCATATTACCCATTGCCGGGTGTGCCAATCTGCTTTGTACACAGATATCGGCAATGATGATATATTTGCACCGTGCGGGCGCTTACCAGGCGTCACCTCACGCGCACTCATTGCTAAAGTGGAGAGTGCACCACAGGGGTCAATTTTGTGCCATTTAAAATTGGAAATATTTGGCATCGGTCGGGATCGAACTCGGTTCCCGAGATTCGCGACCTGACACTCAAGCACACGGCCACGAGACCCCATATAATAATAATAATAATAATAATAATAATAATAATAATAATAATAATAATAATAATAATAATAATTATAATAATAATAATAATAATAATAATAATAATAATAATAATAATAATAATAATAATAATATATTAAGATATATTCCAAAACTTTTCAAATTGGTATTTAAAACTTTCTATAAAAAGGAACAAGATACTAGATTCTGGCCAAGATTGATAAACCGGAAGTAATACTTTACTTGAAGCTCTGAACAGATTTTTGTGAATAATATATTAAGATATATTTTAAAACTTTCCAAATTTGGTATTTACAACTTTTCTAAACCGGAAGTAATACTTTACTTGAAGCTCTGAACAGATTTTTGTGAATAATATATTAAGATATATTCCAAAACTTTTCAAATTTGGTATTTAAAACTTTTCTATAAAGAGGAACAACATATTAGATTTTGGCTAAAATTGATAAACCGGAAGTAATACTTTACTTGAAGCTCTGAACAGCTTTTTGTGAATAATATATTAAGATATATTCCAAAACTTTTCAAATTTGGTATTTAAAACTTTTCTATAAAGAGGAACAACATATTAGATTTTGGCTAAAATTTATAAACCGGAAGTAATACTTTACTTGAAGCTCTGAACAGATTTTTGTGAATAATAATAAATAAATAAATAAATATATCATCACGGCATATTACCCATTGCCGGGTGTGCCAATCTGCTTTGTACACAGATATCGGCAATGATGATATATTTGCACCGTGCGGGCGCTTACCAGGCGTCACCTCACGCGCACTCATTGCTAAAGTGGAGAGTGCACCACAGGGGTCAATTTTGTGCCATTTAAAATTGGAAATATTTGGCATCGGTCGGGATCGAACTCGGTTCCCGAGATTCGCGACCTGACACTCAAGCACACGGCCACGAGACCCCATATAATAATAATAATAATAATAATAATAATAATAATAATAATAATAATAATAATAATAATAATAATAATTATAATAATAATAATAATAATAATAATAATAATAATAATAATAATAATAATAATAATAATAATAATAATATATTAAGATATATTCCAAAACTTTTCAAATTGGTATTTAAAACTTTCTATAAAAAGGAACAAGATACTAGATTCTGGCCAAGATTGATAAACCGGAAGTAATACTTTACTTGAAGCTCTGAACAGATTTTTGTGAATAATATATTAAGATATATTTTAAAACTTTCCAAATTTGGTATTTACAACTTTTCTAAACCGGAAGTAATACTTTACTTGAAGCTCTGAACAGATTTTTGTGAATAATATATTAAGATATATTCCAAAACTTTTCAAATTTGGTATTTAAAACTTTTCTATAAAGAGGAACAACATATTAGATTTTGGCTAAAATTGATAAACCGGAAGTAATACTTTACTTGAAGCTCTGAACAGCTTTTTGTGAATAATATATTAAGATATATTCCAAAACTTTTCAAATTTGGTATTTAAAACTTTTCTATAAAGAGGAACAACATATTAGATTTTGGCTAAAATTTATAAACCGGAAGTAATACTTTACTTGAAGCTCTGAACAGATTTTTGTGAATAATAATAAATAAATAAATAAATATATCATCACGGCATATTACCCATTGCCGGGTGTGCCAATCTGCTTTGTACACAGATATCGGCAATGATGATATATTTGCACCGTGCGGGCGCTTACCAGGCGTCACCTCACGCGCACTCATTGCTAAAGTGGAGAGTGCACCACAGGGGTCAATTTTGTGCCATTTAAAATTGGAAATATTTGGCATCGGTCGGGATCGAACTCGGTTCCCGAGATTCGCGACCTGACACTCAAGCACACGGCCACGAGACCCCATATAATAATAATAATAATAATAATAATAATAATAATAATAATAATAATAATAATAATTATAATAATAATAATAATAATAATAATAATAATAATAATAATAATAATAATAATAATAATAATAATAATAATAATAATATATTAAGATATATTCCAAAACTTTTCAAATTGGTATTTAAAACTTTCTATAAAAAGGAACAAGATACTAGATTCTGGCCAAGATTGATAAACCGGAAGTAATACTTTACTTGAAGCTCTGAACAGATTTTTGTGAATAATATATTAAGATATATTCCAAAACTTTTCAAATTTGGTATTTAAAACTTTTCTATAAAGAGGAACATATTAGATTTTGGCCAAAATTGATAAACCGGAAGTAATACTTTACTTGAAGCTCTGAACAGATTTTTGTGAATAATAATAAATAAATAAATAAATACATCATCACGTTATATTACCCATTGCCGGGTGTGCCAATCTGCTTTGTACACAGATATCGGCAATGATGATATATTTGCACCGTGCGGGCGCTTACCAGGCGTCACCTCACGCGCACTCATTGCTAAAGTGGAGAGTGCACCACAGGGGTCAATTTTGTGCCATTTAAAATTGGAAATATTTGGCATCGGTCGGGATCGAACTCGGTTCCCGAGATTCGCGACCTGACACTCAAGCACACGGCCACGAGACCCCATATAATAATAATAATAATAATAATAATAATAATAATAATAATAATAATAATAATAATTATAATAATAATAATAATAATAATAATAATAATAATAATAATAATAATAATAATAATAATAATAATAATAATAATAATATATTAAGATATATTCCAAAACTTTTCAAATTGGTATTTAAAACTTTCTATAAAAAGGAACAAGATACTAGATTCTGGCCAAGATTGATAAACCGGAAGTAATACTTTACTTGAAGCTCTGAACAGATTTTTGTGAATAATATATTAAGATATATTCCAAAACTTTTCAAATTTGGTATTTAAAACTTTTCTATAAAGAGGAACATATTAGATTTTGGCCAAAATTGATAAACCGGAAGTAATACTTTACTTGAAGCTCTGAACAGATTTTTGTGAATAATAATAAATAAATAAATAAATACATCATCACGTTATATTACCCATTGCCGGGTGTGCCAATCTGCTTTGTACACAGATATCGGCAATGATGATATATTTGCACCGTGCGGGCGCTTACCAGGCGTCACCTCACGCGCACTCATTGCTAAAGTGGAGAGTGCACCACAGGGGTCAATTTTGTGCCATTTAAAATTGGAAATATTTGGCATCGGTCGGGATCGAACTCGGTTCCCGAGATTCGCGACCTGACACTCAAGCACACGGCCACGAGACCCCATATAATAATAATAATAATAATAATAATAATAATAATAATAATAATAATAATAATAATTATAATAATAATAATAATAATAATAATAATAATAATAATAATAATAATAATAATAATAATAATAATAATAATAATATATTAAGATATATTCCAAAACTTTTCAAATTGGTATTTAAAACTTTCTATAAAAAGGAACAAGATACTAGATTCTGGCCAAGATTGATAAACCGGAAGTAATACTTTACTTGAAGCTCTGAACAGATTTTTGTGAATAATATATTAAGATATATTCCAAAACTTTTCAAATTTGGTATTTAAAACTTTTCTATAAAGAGGAACATATTAGATTTTGGCCAAAATTGATAAACCGGAAGTAATACTTTACTTGAAGCTCTGAACAGATTTTTGTGAATAATATATTAAGATATATTTTAAAACTTTCCAAATTTGGTATTTACAACTTTTCTAAACCGGAAGTAATACTTTACTTGAAGCTCTGAACAGATTTTTGTGAATAATAATAAATAAATAAATAAATACATCATCACGTTATATTACCCATTGCCGGGTGTGCCAATCTGCTTTGTACACAGATATCGGCAATGATGATATATTTGCACCGTGCGGGCGCTTACCAGGCGTCACCTCACGCGCACTCATTGCTAAAGTGGAGAGTGCACCACAGGGGTCAATTTTGTGCCATTTAAAATTGGAAATATTTGGCATCGGTCGGGATCGAACTCGGTTCCCGAGATTCGCGACCTGACACTCAAGCACACGGCCACGAGACCCCATATAATAATAATAATAATAATAATAATAATAATAATAATAATAATAATAATAATAATAATAATAATTATAATAATAATAATAATAATAATAATAATAATAATAATAATAATAATAATAATAATAATAATAATATATTAAGATATATTCCAAAACTTTTCAAATTGGTATTTAAAACTTTCTATAAAAAGGAACAAGATACTAGATTCTGGCCAAGATTGATAAACCGGAAGTAATACTTTACTTGAAGCTCTGAACAGATTTTTGTGAATAATATATTAAGATATATTTTAAAACTTTCCAAATTTGGTATTTACAACTTTTCTAAACCGGAAGTAATACTTTACTTGAAGCTCTGAACAGATTTTTGTGAATAATATATTAAGATATATTCCAAAACTTTTCAAATTTGGTATTTAAAACTTTTCTATAAAGAGGAACAACATATTAGATTTTGGCTAAAATTGATAAACCGGAAGTAATACTTTACTTGAAGCTCTGAACAGCTTTTTGTGAATAATATATTAAGATATATTCCAAAACTTTTCAAATTTGGTATTTAAAACTTTTCTATAAAGAGGAACATATTAGATTTTGGCCAAAATTGATAAACCGGAAGTAATACTTTACTTGAAGCTCTGAACAGATTTTTGTGAATAATATATTAAGATATATTTTAAAACTTTCCAAATTTGGTATTTACAACTTTTCTAAACCGGAAGTAATACTTTACTTGAAGCTCTGAACAGATTTTTGTGAATAATATATTAAGATATATTCCAAAACTTTTCAAATTTGGTATTTAAAACTTTTCTATAAAGAGGAACATATTAGATTTTGGCCAAAATTGATAAACCGGAAGTAATACTTTACTTGAAGCTCTGAACAGATTTTTGTGAATAATATATTAAGATATATTTTAAAACTTTCCAAATTTGGTATTTACAACTTTTCTAAACCGGAAGTAATACTTTACTTGAAGCTCTGAACAGATTTTTGTGAATAATATATTAAGATATATTCCAAAACTTTTCAAATTTGGTATTTAAAACTTTTCTATAAAGAGGAACAACATATTAGATTTTGGCTAAAATTGATAAACCGGAAGTAATACTTTACTTGAAGCTCTGAACAGCTTTTTGTGAATAATATATTAAGATATATTCCAAAACTTTTCAAATTTGGTATTTAAAACTTTTCTATAAAGAGGAACATATTAGATTTTGGCCAAAATTGATAAACCGGAAGTAATACTTTACTTGAAGCTCTGAACAGATTTTTGTGAATAATATATTAAGATATATTTTAAAACTTTCCAAATTTGGTATTTACAACTTTTCTAAACCGGAAGTAATACTTTACTTGAAGCTCTGAACAGATTTTTGTGAATAATATATTAAGATATATTCCAAAACTTTTCAAATTTGGTATTTAAAACTTTTCTATAAAGAGGAACAACATATTAGATTTTGGCTAAAATTGATAAACCGGAAGTAATACTTTACTTGAAGCTCTGAACAGCTTTTTGTGAATAATATATTAAGATATATTCCAAAACTTTTCAAATTTGGTATTTAAAACTTTTCTATAAAGAGGAACATATTAGATTTTGGCCAAAATTGATAAACCGGAAGTAATACTTTACTTGAAGCTCTGAACAGATTTTTGTGAATAATATATTAAGATATATTTTAAAACTTTCCAAATTTGGTATTTACAACTTTTCTAAACCGGAAGTAATACTTTACTTGAAGCTCTGAACAGATTTTTGTGAATAATAATAAATAAATAAATAAATACATCATCACGTTATATTACCCATTGCCGGGTGTGCCAATCTGCTTTGTACACAGATATCGGCAATGATGATATATTTGCACCGTGCGGGCGCTTACCAGGCGTCACCTCACGCGCACTCATTGCTAAAGTGGAGAGTGCACCACAGGGGTCAATTTTGTGCCATTTAAAATTGGAAATATTTGGCATCGGTCGGGATCGAACTCGGTTCCCGAGATTCGCGACCTGACACTCAAGCACACGGCCACGAGACCCCATATAATAATAATAATAATAATAATAATAATAATAATAATAATAATAATAATAATAATTATAATAATAATAATAATAATAATAATAATAATAATAATAATAATAATAATAATAATAATAATAATAATAATAATATATTAAGATATATTCCAAAACTTTTCAAATTGGTATTTAAAACTTTCTATAAAAAGGAACAAGATACTAGATTCTGGCCAAGATTGATAAACCGGAAGTAATACTTTACTTGAAGCTCTGAACAGATTTTTGTGAATAATATATTAAGATATATTCCAAAACTTTTCAAATTTGGTATTTAAAACTTTTCTATAAAGAGGAACATATTAGATTTTGGCCAAAATTGATAAACCGGAAGTAATACTTTACTTGAAGCTCTGAACAGATTTTTGTGAATAATAATAAATAAATAAATAAATACATCATCACGTTATATTACCCATTGCCGGGTGTGCCAATCTGCTTTGTACACAGATATCGGCAATGATGATATATTTGCACCGTGCGGGCGCTTACCAGGCGTCACCTCACGCGCACTCATTGCTAAAGTGGAGAGTGCACCACAGGGGTCAATTTTGTGCCATTTAAAATTGGAAATATTTGGCATCGGTCGGGATCGAACTCGGTTCCCGAGATTCGCGACCTGACACTCAAGCACACGGCCACGAGACCCCATATAATAATAATAATAATAATAATAATAATAATAATAATAATAATAATAATAATAATTATAATAATAATAATAATAATAATAATAATAATAATAATAATAATAATAATAATAATAATAATAATAATAATAATAATAATAATATATTAAGATATATTCCAAAACTTTTCAAATTGGTATTTAAAACTTTCTATAAAAAGGAACAAGATACTAGATTCTGGCCAAGATTGATAAACCGGAAGTAATACTTTACTTGAAGCTCTGAACAGATTTTTGTGAATAATATATTAAGATATATTCCAAAACTTTTCAAATTTGGTATTTAAAACTTTTCTATAAAGAGGAACATATTAGATTTTGGCCAAAATTGATAAACCGGAAGTAATACTTTACTTGAAGCTCTGAACAGATTTTTGTGAATAATAATAAATAAATAAATAAATACATCATCACGTTATATTACCCATTGCCGGGTGTGCCAATCTGCTTTGTACACAGATATCGGCAATGATGATATATTTGCACCGTGCGGGCGCTTACCAGGCGTCACCTCACGCGCACTCATTGCTAAAGTGGAGAGTGCACCACAGGGGTCAATTTTGTGCCATTTAAAATTGGAAATATTTGGCATCGGTCGGGATCGAACTCGGTTCCCGAGATTCGCGACCTGACACTCAAGCACACGGCCACGAGACCCCATATAATAATAATAATAATAATAATAATAATAATAATAATAATAATAATAATAATAATTATAATAATAATAATAATAATAATAATAATAATAATAATAATAATAATAATAATAATAATAATAATAATAATAATAATATATTAAGATATATTCCAAAACTTTTCAAATTGGTATTTAAAACTTTCTATAAAAAGGAACAAGATACTAGATTCTGGCCAAGATTGATAAACCGGAAGTAATACTTTACTTGAAGCTCTGAACAGATTTTTGTGAATAATATATTAAGATATATTCCAAAACTTTTCAAATTTGGTATTTAAAACTTTTCTATAAAGAGGAACATATTAGATTTTGGCCAAAATTGATAAACCGGAAGTAATACTTTACTTGAAGCTCTGAACAGATTTTTGTGAATAATATATTAAGATATATTTTAAAACTTTCCAAATTTGGTATTTACAACTTTTCTAAACCGGAAGTAATACTTTACTTGAAGCTCTGAACAGATTTTTGTGAATAATAATAAATAAATAAATAAATACATCATCACGTTATATTACCCATTGCCGGGTGTGCCAATCTGCTTTGTACACAGATATCGGCAATGATGATATATTTGCACCGTGCGGGCGCTTACCAGGCGTCACCTCACGCGCACTCATTGCTAAAGTGGAGAGTGCACCACAGGGGTCAATTTTGTGCCATTTAAAATTGGAAATATTTGGCATCGGTCGGGATCGAACTCGGTTCCCGAGATTCGCGACCTGACACTCAAGCACACGGCCACGAGACCCCATATAATAATAATAATAATAATAATAATAATAATAATAATAATAATAATAATAATAATAATAATAATTATAATAATAATAATAATAATAATAATAATAATAATAATAATAATAATAATAATAATAATAATAATAATATATTAAGATATATTCCAAAACTTTTCAAATTGGTATTTAAAACTTTCTATAAAAAGGAACAAGATACTAGATTCTGGCCAAGATTGATAAACCGGAAGTAATACTTTACTTGAAGCTCTGAACAGATTTTTGTGAATAATATATTAAGATATATTTTAAAACTTTCCAAATTTGGTATTTACAACTTTTCTAAACCGGAAGTAATACTTTACTTGAAGCTCTGAACAGATTTTTGTGAATAATATATTAAGATATATTCCAAAACTTTTCAAATTTGGTATTTAAAACTTTTCTATAAAGAGGAACAACATATTAGATTTTGGCTAAAATTGATAAACCGGAAGTAATACTTTACTTGAAGCTCTGAACAGCTTTTTGTGAATAATATATTAAGATATATTCCAAAACTTTTCAAATTTGGTATTTAAAACTTTTCTATAAAGAGGAACAACATATTAGATTTTGGCTAAAATTTATAAACCGGAAGTAATACTTTACTTGAAGCTCTGAACAGATTTTTGTGAATAATAATAAATAAATAAATAAATATATCATCACGGCATATTACCCATTGCCGGGTGTGCCAATCTGCTTTGTACACAGATATCGGCAATGATGATATATTTGCACCGTGCGGGCGCTTACCAGGCGTCACCTCACGCGCACTCATTGCTAAAGTGGAGAGTGCACCACAGGGGTCAATTTTGTGCCATTTAAAATTGGAAATATTTGGCATCGGTCGGGATCGAACTCGGTTCCCGAGATTCGCGACCTGACACTCAAGCACACGGCCACGAGACCCCATATAATAATAATAATAATAATAATAATAATAATAATAATAATAATAATAATAATAATAATAATAATTATAATAATAATAATAATAATAATAATAATAATAATAATAATAATAATAATAATAATAATAATAATAATAATATATTAAGATATATTCCAAAACTTTTCAAATTGGTATTTAAAACTTTCTATAAAAAGGAACAAGATACTAGATTCTGGCCAAGATTGATAAACCGGAAGTAATACTTTACTTGAAGCTCTGAACAGATTTTTGTGAATAATATATTAAGATATATTCCAAAACTTTTCAAATTTGGTATTTAAAACTTTTCTATAAAGAGGAACATATTAGATTTTGGCCAAAATTGATAAACCGGAAGTAATACTTTACTTGAAGCTCTGAACAGATTTTTGTGAATAATATATTAAGATATATTTTAAAACTTTCCAAATTTGGTATTTACAACTTTTCTAAACCGGAAGTAATACTTTACTTGAAGCTCTGAACAGATTTTTGTGAATAATAATAAATAAATAAATAAATACATCATCACGTTATATTACCCATTGCCGGGTGTGCCAATCTGCTTTGTACACAGATATCGGCAATGATGATATATTTGCACCGTGCGGGCGCTTACCAGGCGTCACCTCACGCGCACTCATTGCTAAAGTGGAGAGTGCACCACAGGGGTCAATTTTGTGCCATTTAAAATTGGAAATATTTGGCATCGGTCGGGATCGAACTCGGTTCCCGAGATTCGCGACCTGACACTCAAGCACACGGCCACGAGACCCCATATAATAATAATAATAATAATAATAATAATAATAATAATAATAATAATAATAATAATAATAATAATTATAATAATAATAATAATAATAATAATAATAATAATAATAATAATAATAATAATAATAATAATAATATATTAAGATATATTCCAAAACTTTTCAAATTGGTATTTAAAACTTTCTATAAAAAGGAACAAGATACTAGATTCTGGCCAAGATTGATAAACCGGAAGTAATACTTTACTTGAAGCTCTGAACAGATTTTTGTGAATAATATATTAAGATATATTCCAAAACTTTTCAAATTTGGTATTTAAAACTTTTCTATAAAGAGGAACATATTAGATTTTGGCCAAAATTGATAAACCGGAAGTAATACTTTACTTGAAGCTCTGAACAGATTTTTGTGAATAATATATTAAGATATATTTTAAAACTTTCCAAATTTGGTATTTACAACTTTTCTAAACCGGAAGTAATACTTTACTTGAAGCTCTGAACAGATTTTTGTGAATAATAATAAATAAATAAATAAATATATCATCACGGCATATTACCCATTGCCGGGTGTGCCAATCTGCTTTGTACACAGATATCGGCAATGATGATATATTTGCACCGTGCGGGCGCTTACCAGGCGTCACCTCACGCGCACTCATTGCTAAAGTGGAGAGTGCACCACAGGGGTCAATTTTGTGCCATTTAAAATTGGAAATATTTGGCATCGGTCGGGATCGAACTCGGTTCCCGAGATTCGCGACCTGACACTCAAGCACACGGCCACGAGACCCCATATAATAATAATAATAATAATAATAATAATAATAATAATAATAATAATAATAATAATAATTATAATAATAATAATAATAATAATAATAATAATAATAATAATAATAATAATAATAATAATAATAATATATTAAGATATATTCCAAAACTTTTCAAATTGGTATTTAAAACTTTCTATAAAAAGGAACAAGATACTAGATTCTGGCCAAGATTGATAAACCGGAAGTAATACTTTACTTGAAGCTCTGAACAGATTTTTGTGAATAATATATTAAGATATATTTTAAAACTTTCCAAATTTGGTATTTACAACTTTTCTAAACCGGAAGTAATACTTTACTTGAAGCTCTGAACAGATTTTTGTGAATAATATATTAAGATATATTCCAAAACTTTTCAAATTTGGTATTTAAAACTTTTCTATAAAGAGGAACAACATATTAGATTTTGGCTAAAATTGATAAACCGGAAGTAATACTTTACTTGAAGCTCTGAACAGCTTTTTGTGAATAATATATTAAGATATATTCCAAAACTTTTCAAATTTGGTATTTAAAACTTTTCTATAAAGAGGAACAACATATTAGATTTTGGCTAAAATTTATAAACCGGAAGTAATACTTTACTTGAAGCTCTGAACAGATTTTTGTGAATAATAATAAATAAATAAATAAATATATCATCACGGCATATTACCCATTGCCGGGTGTGCCAATCTGCTTTGTACACAGATATCGGCAATGATGATATATTTGCACCGTGCGGGCGCTTACCAGGCGTCACCTCACGCGCACTCATTGCTAAAGTGGAGAGTGCACCACAGGGGTCAATTTTGTGCCATTTAAAATTGGAAATATTTGGCATCGGTCGGGATCGAACTCGGTTCCCGAGATTCGCGACCTGACACTCAAGCACACGGCCACGAGACCCCATATAATAATAATAATAATAATAATAATAATAATAATAATAATAATAATAATAATAATAATAATAATAATTATAATAATAATAATAATAATAATAATAATAATAATAATAATAATAATAATAATAATAATAATATATTAAGATATATTCCAAAACTTTTCAAATTGGTATTTAAAACTTTCTATAAAAAGGAACAAGATACTAGATTCTGGCCAAGATTGATAAACCGGAAGTAATACTTTACTTGAAGCTCTGAACAGATTTTTGTGAATAATATATTAAGATATATTCCAAAACTTTTCAAATTTGGTATTTAAAACTTTTCTATAAAGAGGAACATATTAGATTTTGGCCAAAATTGATAAACCGGAAGTAATACTTTACTTGAAGCTCTGAACAGATTTTTGTGAATAATATATTAAGATATATTCCAAAACTTTTCAAATTTGGTATTTAAAACTTTTCTATAAAGAGGAACAACATATTAGATTTTGGCTAAAATTGATAAACCGGAAGTAATACTTTACTTGAAGCTCTGAACAGCTTTTTGTGAATAATATATTAAGATATATTCCAAAACTTTTCAAATTTGGTATTTAAAACTTTTCTATAAAGAGGAACATATTAGATTTTGGCCAAAATTGATAAACCGGAAGTAATACTTTACTTGAAGCTCTGAACAGATTTTTGTGAATAATAATAAATAAATAAATAAATACATCATCACGTTATATTACCCATTGCCGGGTGTGCCAATCTGCTTTGTACACAGATATCGGCAATGATGATATATTTGCACCGTGCGGGCGCTTACCAGGCGTCACCTCACGCGCACTCATTGCTAAAGTGGAGAGTGCACCACAGGGGTCAATTTTGTGCCATTTAAAATTGGAAATATTTGGCATCGGTCGGGATCGAACTCGGTTCCCGAGATTCGCGACCTGACACTCAAGCACACGGCCACGAGACCCCATATAATAATAATAATAATAATAATAATAATAATAATAATAATAATAATAATAATAATAATAATAATAATAATAATAATAATAATAATAATAATAATAATAATAATAATAATTATAATAATAATAATAATAATAATAATAATAATAATAATAATAATAATAATAATAATAATATATTAAGATATATTCCAAAACTTTTCAAATTGGTATTTAAAACTTTCTATAAAAAGGAACAAGATACTAGATTCTGGCCAAGATTGATAAACCGGAAGTAATACTTTACTTGAAGCTCTGAACAGATTTTTGTGAATAATATATTAAGATATATTCCAAAACTTTTCAAATTTGGTATTTAAAACTTTTCTATAAAGAGGAACATATTAGATTTTGGCCAAAATTGATAAACCGGAAGTAATACTTTACTTGAAGCTCTGAACAGATTTTTGTGAATAATAATAAATAAATAAATAAATATATCATCACGGCATATTACCCATTGCCGGGTGTGCCAATCTGCTTTGTACACAGATATCGGCAATGATGATATATTTGCACCGTGCGGGCGCTTACCAGGCGTCACCTCACGCGCACTCATTGCTAAAGTGGAGAGTGCACCACAGGGGTCAATTTTGTGCCATTTAAAATTGGAAATATTTGGCATCGGTCGGGATCGAACTCGGTTCCCGAGATTCGCGACCTGACACTCAAGCACACGGCCACGAGACCCCATATAATAATAATAATAATAATAATAATAATAATAATAATAATAATAATAATAATAATAATAATAATAATAATAATAATAATAATAATAATAATAATAATTATAATAATAATAATAATAATAATAATAATAATAATAATAATAATAATAATAATAATAATATATTAAGATATATTCCAAAACTTTTCAAATTGGTATTTAAAACTTTCTATAAAAAGGAACAAGATACTAGATTCTGGCCAAGATTGATAAACCGGAAGTAATACTTTACTTGAAGCTCTGAACAGATTTTTGTGAATAATATATTAAGATATATTCCAAAACTTTTCAAATTTGGTATTTAAAACTTTTCTATAAAGAGGAACATATTAGATTTTGGCCAAAATTGATAAACCGGAAGTAATACTTTACTTGAAGCTCTGAACAGATTTTTGTGAATAATAATAAATAAATAAATAAATATATCATCACGGCATATTACCCATTGCCGGGTGTGCCAATCTGCTTTGTACACAGATATCGGCAATGATGATATATTTGCACCGTGCGGGCGCTTACCAGGCGTCACCTCACGCGCACTCATTGCTAAAGTGGAGAGTGCACCACAGGGGTCAATTTTGTGCCATTTAAAATTGGAAATATTTGGCATCGGTCGGGATCGAACTCGGTTCCCGAGATTCGCGACCTGACACTCAAGCACACGGCCACGAGACCCCATATAATAATAATAATAATAATAATAATAATAATAATAATAATAATAATAATAATAATAATAATAATAATAATAATAATAATAATAATAATAATAATAATAATTATAATAATAATAATAATAATAATAATAATAATAATAATAATAATAATAATAATAATAATATATTAAGATATATTCCAAAACTTTTCAAATTGGTATTTAAAACTTTCTATAAAAAGGAACAAGATACTAGATTCTGGCCAAGATTGATAAACCGGAAGTAATACTTTACTTGAAGCTCTGAACAGATTTTTGTGAATAATATATTAAGATATATTCCAAAACTTTTCAAATTTGGTATTTAAAACTTTTCTATAAAGAGGAACATATTAGATTTTGGCCAAAATTGATAAACCGGAAGTAATACTTTACTTGAAGCTCTGAACAGATTTTTGTGAATAATAATAAATAAATAAATAAATATATCATCACGGCATATTACCCATTGCCGGGTGTGCCAATCTGCTTTGTACACAGATATCGGCAATGATGATATATTTGCACCGTGCGGGCGCTTACCAGGCGTCACCTCACGCGCACTCATTGCTAAAGTGGAGAGTGCACCACAGGGGTCAATTTTGTGCCATTTAAAATTGGAAATATTTGGCATCGGTCGGGATCGAACTCGGTTCCCGAGATTCGCGACCTGACACTCAAGCACACGGCCACGAGACCCCATATAATAATAATAATAATAATAATAATAATAATAATAATAATAATAATAATAATAATAATAATAATAATAATAATAATAATAATAATAATAATAATAATAATAATAATTATAATAATAATAATAATAATAATAATAATAATA